>PVJI01003433.1:0-124446 GCA_004026765.1 Micronycteris hirsuta
CTCGTGGGCCTAACCTCCCAGCGGCTGCTCTGCCCACAGATCAGTAGTGGTGGCGGGACCACCGGTAGCCAGGCTCCGGCTGGAGAAATGCGTGGGCGCCAGGAGGTCCTGTGCCCCGGCTGCACTGGAGCCACCACCAACAGGCCCCTGTGGCCTCCCATCTGAGGAAAGGGCGTGGAGCCTGCCAGGCCCAGACTGGAGGTGTGGGCCACGGGCAGACCTCCTGTGTGGGGGAGGGGTGCAGGGCCTGTCCCTCTGCCTCCCCTCCCCTCCCCTCCCCTCTTACGGGAGCTTGCTTTGCTCCAGGCCAGCCCTGGAGTACTCAGGGAGACGCCCTGGCGTTCCAGGCCACCTGGTCCCAAGGCCCATCCCAGGAACTCCAGCCCCGGTCGATCGGGAAAGAGGAGAGAATCCAAGAGAGCAGGGGTTCCAGGCTCTCCTTTCAAAGGCGCCCCCAGAATCCCCTGCACGGCCAGCGCATCACCCTAGTTGCCAGGGCCACGTGTGCTGGTTCAGCAGCCACACTGGCTTAATGGCCTGTCCCCATGTCTGTGTATCTTCAAATCTTCAACACTAGGCTTGGTTTGGGATCCCCCTCCCTGTTCTACATCAGGGAAACTGCCTCAGTATGGTAAAAAGCTCAAGCGTTCTAACACTTAGTGTTCACTCCCTTTTTTGGTCTAGGTCCTGCACTACCTATTGCCCAACATTGCAAAACTGTTGATTCAAATACTTTGTCCTGTTCTGTTTACAGTTGAAGGGCAACCCCTACGGCCATTAGTCCTGGGCTGAATTCTGGGAATACAAAAGGAGAACTCTGTATGATGAATTTTTAATATATTATTAGATTTCAGTGTCTCCCTTTATTTGCATTTTTTTCCCCTGCTGGTATGCTCAGTCAGGCTTTTAGAGTTCTCTATCTTTATCTGTTTTTACTCAACATAAAGGTTTATGAAGACTTCTCTAATAGTTACTTTAATCTTATCTTTATCTATGGTTATGTTTTCTTATTACCATTACTATACATCCCCCACCCCGCCTTGGTCATGCTTGCCAGAAGTTTGTCTATTCTAATGATCTTTCTGAAGAAGCAGCTAAGGCTTTATTTATCAATGCCATTATTTTTAGCTTTTCCTTATATATATACATATAAATTTTTAATTGATTTTAGAGAAAGGAAGAGAGAGAGAAACATCAATTTGTCATTCCACTTATTGATGTACTTGTTGGTTGATTCTTGCATGTGCCCTGATTGGGGATCTAACCCGCAACCTTAGCATTTAGGGACAGTGATGCTCTAACTAACTGAGCTTACCAAGTTAGGGCATATTTTAGTTTTCAATACATCAAATTTTGTTTTTATTTTTTATGAATCATTTCCTCCTGATTTCTCTTAGTTGTTCTTTTTCTTGTTTATTTCCTATTCTATTTAAATATTATAAGCAGGCCCTGGCTGGTGTGGCTAAGTGGAGTGAGCGCTGGTCTGTGAACCAAAGGGTCGCCAGTTCAATTCCTGGCCAGGACAAGGGCCTGGTTTGTTGGTTCAGTCCCCAGTTGGGGACATGCAAGAGGCAATCAATGAGAGTTTCTCTCCCTCTCTTTTTCTCTCCCTTCCCCTCTCTAGAAAAATAAATAAATAAAATCTTTTTTTTTTCCATCTGAAAGCTCCTTTAGAAATTATCTACTCAGTTTCTTCCTCAACATTAAAAAATAAGAAAATAAATATTAAAAGGATTTATGGCTATGATTATTGTCCACTTATAGCTTTGACTGCTACAGTTGTGAATAATAACCCCCATTACTTGTGTAAACTAGAACCAGAGCAACAACCCTATCAGTTACTCAGTTACAACTGTGCAGTGTTTTGTGCTTTGAGTATTACTTCTTTTTTCAATCAGAACCTCATCTTGTTTATATCAAGCATGGGCTTGAGAAGCCAGCCAATCAAAGAGTACTTCCACTTCTGACAGCCCACCCTAGGAACTTCCAAATTCAACTATGAGACACAAAACTTGTACACTCAAGTTCCATAATGAGAAGCCATTTCAGAATTGTATGTGGGCTGTTCTCACAAGTTGTTCTGTTTGAGGAAGAGGCTTTCCAGAATTTGGAGGTTTCAGGAGACTCAGCTGTGACCCACCCCCGCCTCCATCATGCACCAGGACCCTTAATTTGAGTACCTCGTGAGGCATTTCTCCGCTTGAAGCTCCTGATCCATGACAGGGAGGTGAATCGCACACTAGGTCTGAACTCCAATTGCTTTGACACCCCTAATTTTCTCAGGCAAACCAGATGTCACCCACTGAAATCTCTGTGTTCCTGATTAAACCTCTATTTCTAAAAATTCTCAGTAAAATTGTTTTTCATCTAAACTTCCTTTAGCTTTTCCTGTCTTGCTGTGTGTCATTGGCTAAAAGCGGGGGGAGAGCGGATGGTCAGTGAGCAGAACCCCAACAGGGGCATGACACGAGGCTGGGCAGGTGTAAGGTCTTGCCAGGTTGGTGTTTCCCAGCAGGTGACGTTTGCCTCGGCTAACCACCGAAACACCTTTCGAAGTCTATATTTCTCCAACCTATCTTTCTGTCCCTAAGGATGGGTCTGGGAGGAAAAGATCTCCAAAACCTTTGATCACCAGGGCTGCAGTTGCTAGGTCTGTGGTCAGAGACAGCCAGCCCCTGGCTGGGCCTGAAGTCAGAGGCGCGCAGACAAACCCAGCGGACTACCCAGCTGACTCACTTTCCATTTCCAGTGGCTGGCCCCGCCCAGGCCCAGGCCTCCAGCAGACTGGACACCTGTTTGCTGTATAGAGTCTCATTATAATTCAAATTCTTGTGCATATGACATGACTTACCAATTGTGGAGCTTCCCATATGAGGACCTTTCAATTTTCAATTTGAGGAACTGTCAATATGACCCCTCCCCTCCAAAAAACAAAACAAAACCTGGGAGCAAAAGAGAAGGACAACAAATTTAATTGCTTAATTTAGATGAGATCAGGCGGGTTCAGGGTGGTATGGCCGTAGACTAATTGCTTGCTTTAGTATGTAATGGTCAGCCTTTATGACTAACTAACATGCAGAACCTTAGAATTTAAGATGCTGCAAGGAAGCGACGACCACCACCTCCCTGACCTACATCAACTAGCACGCGCACTAACAGGTCCCGAGCTTGAGAGAGTCCATTGGGAGGACCTTGGACACAATCCACATCTTCCTGGAGTTCATTGAGCAGAACAGGGACTAAAGAAAGCACGAAGTGTGATGCAATCCTTACTGAAAGCAGTATTTTGAAATAAGATTGACTAAATATTCCTTTTTTTTTTTTGCAAATTCATTGAAGATTTTAGCAATCACCTTCAACAACCATCTGAGGCAGGTCTATCGACAGATGCTTTTGCCACTCTATACTCATCTTTTACAAATGGCCTCAAGCCAGAAACCAGGGAACTGGTATTCGAAGGCTAGAACAGGAACTAACTCCCCTGATGGTGTATTATAGCATCTGCCCGAACACGTGCAGATGGCTCAAGAACAAAAACAGAGTTAGACCCTAAACAAGTAACGGCTTATGAAATTAAACGGAGTGACCCCAGACATTCCTTATGCCTCCCCCCAAGTGCCCTTTGCTAGGGGTCCTGGATGCTACGATGAACAAAAATGATGCTGAAATACCAGCTGTCCCGCTTTGGGCAAGGAAAACTCTAAGAGATAATAAGAGGGCTCCAAGGGAGAAGGTAACACCCGCTTCCAATTCTTCCCTTAAACTCACAAGCAGAGTGATCCTGGGCCACAGTCACTGTTTCCGCGGGGATGCAGACACTAACTTTCAAAAACGACCTGCTGCCAAGTTCCTCCGCTCTGCTGGAGTCGGTGTAGAGCCAGGGGGCGGATGTATCTCCAACAGTCTGCGGACGTCCTCAGCGTCCCAGCTGCAGCTATTCTGGGTCTTTACTAAAAACACGCCTTTCCCCTGTGAGATCACACCAGCCTAAACATAATGAGGAGAGAGATTTCTTGTGGAAATGGCAGATTAAGATTTCCTACAAAGGTCTCTTCCATGAAATTCCCGAGGAGGTACCTATTTGTAATCAGACCATTGTTCGTGTGGAACAAATACGTGTATCAGACACAATGTGAAGCTCTCTGGGAGGCACCAGAGTCCTAATGGGCCAACGCTTTGCCATCACTTTCAGGATTGCTGGGGCTGAGCACATCAAGGTTCAGACTGACCCATCCCAGCTTTACCCAGGCTTGCATAATACCCTTGAAGTGAGAAGGAAAGGAAGAATTCAGGGCCATAGTAAAAGGCCTAATAGATAAAAGATTCATTTCACCTTGCACTAGTGTTTATAATACTCCTATCCAGACTGTTAAGTAACTTAATGAATGGGGTGTATGGATTCATTCACCATCTCAGGGCGATTATTAAAGTAATTATACCCCACACTCTATGTTGTGCCTCCCCTAGAGCCTGTTCTCTTAAATTCAATCACCACTGCCTGCTCACCTGGCCTAGCAAACCCACACCATACATGCACCGCTATGCCTCAGAAATCCGCCACTGTGGTTTTTTGCTTTTTACAACTTCTTTTATTTTTATTCGTTAAAATATATTTTATTGATTATGCTATTACAGTTGTCCGAGTTTCCCCCCTTTGCTCTCCTCTACCCTGTGCCCCCACTCCCTCCAGCAAGCTCCTCCCATTAGTTCATGTCCATGGGTCATGCATATAAGTTCTTTGGCTACTTCATTTCCTATACTGTTCTTAACATCCCCTTGTCTATTTTGTACATACCAATTTCTGTTTCTTTTGTTTTAAAATATATTGTATTAATCATAACTATTACAGTTGTCCCACTTTCTCCCCTTTATTCCCCTCCATCCTTTAGTTCTTGTCCATGGGTCATACACATAAGTTCTTTGGCTTCTATATTTCCTATACTGTTCTTAACCTTCCCTGTCTGTTTTCTACCTACCATTTATGCTACTTACTCTCTGTA
This sequence comes from Micronycteris hirsuta, assembly GCA_004026765.1. Taxonomy (NCBI): domain Eukaryota; kingdom Metazoa; phylum Chordata; class Mammalia; order Chiroptera; family Phyllostomidae; genus Micronycteris; species Micronycteris hirsuta. The sequence continues at coordinate 5,001 of PVJI01003433.1, forward strand.
CCTTTTCCTCCTCCCTCCCCCTCCCACTCCCCTGTTGATACCCCTCCATGCCTTATATAAATCCCTTTAACATTTCATATAATAAAGGCTGGGTGATGATGAACTCCTTGAACTTGACCTTATCTGAGAAGCACTTTATCTGCCCTTCCATTCTAAATGAAAGTTTTGCTGGATAGAGTATTCTTGGATGTAGGTCCTTGCCTTTCATGACTTGGTATACTTCTTTCCAGCCCCTTCTTGCCTGTAAGGTCTCTTTTGAGAAATCAGCTGACAGTCTTATGGGAATTCCTTTGTAGGTAACTGTCTCCTTTACTCTTGCTGCTCCTAAGATTCTCTCCTTATTTTTAATCTTGGGTAATGTCATTATGATGTGCCTTGGTGTGTTCCTCTTTGGGTCCAACTTCTTTGGAACTCTCTGAGCTTCCTGGACTTCCTGGAAGTCTATTTCCTTTGCCAGCTTGGGGAAGTTCTCTCTCATTATTTGTTCAAATAAATGTTCAATCCCTTGGTCTTCCTCTCCTCTTTCTGGCATCCCTATGACCCGGATGTTGGGATGTTTACAGATGTCACGGAGGTTCCTAAGCCTCTCCTCATTTTTTGAATTCTTGTTTCTTCCTTCTGGTCTACACCATTGATTTGAGTCCAAGTTTCCTTCTCTTCCCTATTGGTTCCCTGCACATTTCCCCTCATTTTCTTTATTGTATCCTTCATTTGTCCATTTATTTGTGACCAGCATTCTTCCAATTTTGTTAGCATCCAGATTACCAGTGTTTTGAACTGTGCATCTGATAGGTTGGCTATCCCTTCATCCCTTAGTTGTAATTTTTCTGGAGCTTTGTTCTGTTCTTTCATTTGGGCCATTTTTTTTTTTTCTCGGTGTGCCTGCTACTTCAAGGGGCAGAGCCTTAGGTGTTCACCAGGGCAGGGCCACCTCCACCCACGCTGTGTTTTGATGCTGTCAGAGAGGGCGTGGCCTGGGAGGGAACAATGGCACTTGATCCGCTCTTCATGGCTCCCAGTCACATTTCTCCCTATGAGCTCTCCTTAGCGGCTGGGAGTTCTTTCCGCTGCCGCCTCAAACACCACAGGTGTTTTCTGCTCTGCTCCCCAGCTCCTTCTGTCAGTTTATCTGCACGCACAACTGAAGGACTTCCCAGTCCACCAGTCTCAGCCCCGGTGTTTCCCACTGGCTTCTCCGGGTGCACCGTCTGCTTTTTTGGCCGCTTTTTGATCAGGTGTGCCCGCCATGAGTCTCTCCGGGCAAACTGCTGTCTCGCTACAAGCACTTTCCGCCCGGCTCCACCCCGCTTACCAGTCTGGATGAACGTGTCCTCTCTAACTTCTTGGCTGTTGGACTTCCACTCAGTTTGATTCTCTGTCCGTTCTGGTTGTTTATTTTGCTTTTTAAATTGTTGTTATGCCTCTTTGGGTTGTGCGAGGAGCCACAGTGTGTCCACCTACGCCTCCATCTTGACCAGAAGTCCCCCTGCTTTTTACAACTTCTTAATCAGGACCTCAAAGCTCTCTGTAGGATGAACTTTTGCTAAGCTCTAAAGATTAGAAAATCTCCACCTATCTTCTGACTTTTAGCACAAAGGACACTGTAAAAAAATGCAAATTTTTTTTTTAGCAAGAGGTTCATTATCTGTGGCATGACTCGTCTTGGGCAAGCACTTCCCTCTGGTTGACTAACTACAGGCCTTCCAATTGTGCCCTAGTCCTGCTGCTGAAAAATGATTTCTAGGTCTCACAAGGTATTGTAGACAGAGGGTTGCCTGCTTCTCTGAACCTGCTTCTTCTTTAGGACCAAACTGGTCTTTGGTGACAGTCCACTCTCCTGGGAACAAAAGCATGAGTGCACATTTTGCAGACTAGAGCTGACTCCTCAAGAACTCATAAGTTTTAGAATCTTCCTTGAACCTAATGGTCCCCCAAGCTATGCAGCCTTTGTTACTTAATAAAATGCACATTTCTAGCTGAGCCAGCTAGAAATATCATTATGTTCCTATGAAATATCATAGGTTTCCCCTGTATACATTTCTATCCATCATTCTTTGAACTCTGCTGTGCTCCTTCCATCCCAAAAGAAGAGAAAATGCACTTTCCCTGGCATGTGTGTGTGAATCATTCCCAGCCCATGCACACTTACTAGAAATGCCTTTGGATGGTCCATACTTGACCCTGATTGTTGATAGGTCAGACCTACAGACAGAAATGAGAAATGTTCAGGCTGACTAGGCCATAGTGGATCTCAAGTTACTCTTAGAATAAGATTCCTTACAGCCCAGATGGCAGAACTGATTGCCTTCCCTAAAGCCTGCCAACTAGCTAGGGAAAAGAGAGAGTATATAACAGAGGGTATGTCTTGAGCTCATATATGAGGTCCAGGCACTTTAGAAATGGGCAACTTCCAGTCAGGATGGAGGTGTAGGCAGACACGCTTCGCCTCCTCGCACAACCACAGGAAGAATCACAACTAACCTCAAAACAAAAACCACCCAGAACTGCCAGAAAATCAAACTGTATGAAAGTCTCACAACCAAGGATTTAAATAAGCCACATACATCCAGATGGGCAGGATGGGTGGAGATGGGGAGACAGGGCGGAGAGGCGGCAGAACAGGCAGTCTCACATTCACCTGTGGTGGCTAAAAATCAGGAGGGATAATTTGGGAACAAGTGATCCCAATCCCAGGCCAGACTGCACAGCCCAGGGCTCCAGTGCCAGGAAGATAAAACCTCACAACTTCTGCCTGTAAAAACCATTGGGGGTGGTGGAAGAAACTGCCAGTTTCTCAGAAGAGTCCACTTAAAGGGGCCACACCGTCCTAGAACATACGCAAACCCACTCACTCTGGGAATCATCACCAGGGCAGCAGCTAGAAGAGCACCAGTTGGCGTATAAGAAGTAGGTGAAATGACTGGCAATGGGGCAAGTGCTGGGCAAGCCTCCAGCAGCCAGGCATCGGCATTGTCCCCTCTCCGACCTCTTCCCCCCAGGTGCACTAAGACAACGAGTCAAAGCAGCTCTACCTAATACACAGAAACAAATACAGGGAGCTGGCCAAATTGAGGAGACAAAGAAATATGCACCAAATGAAAGAACAGAACACAAACCCAGAGAAAGAACTGAGCAAAACGGAGATAGCCAACTTATCAGATGCAGAGTTCAAAACACTGGTGATAAGGATGCTCAGAGAAATCATTGAGTATGGCAAAAACATAAAGGAAGAAATGAAGGTTAGATTAAGCTAAATTAAAAAAAATTTTCAGGGTACCATCAGTGAAGGGAAGGAAGCTGGGATTCAAATCAAAAATTTGGAACATAAGGATGAAATAAATATTCAACCAGAACAGAATGAAGAAACAAGAATTAAAAAAAAAAAAGTGAGGAGAGTATAAGAAGCCTCTGGGACATCTCCAAATGTACCAACATCCGAATCATAGGGACACCAGAATGAGAAGAGTAAGAGCAAGATATTAAAAACTTATTCAAAAAAAAGAAAGAAAACTTCCCTAATTTGGCAATGGAAATAGACATACAAGTCCTGGAAGCACAAACAGTCCCAAACAAGTTGGACTCAAAAAGAACCACACCAAGGCGCATCATAATTAAAATGCCAAAGGTTAAAGATAAAGAGAAAATCTTAAAAGCAGCAAGAGAAAAGGAGAGAGTGACCTGGAAAGAGTCCCCATAAGACTGTCAGCTGATTTCTCAAAAGAAAGTAAATCTTCCAGCAAAGCTATGATTTAGAATGGAAGGGCAGATAAAGTGCTTCCCAGACAAGGTAAAACTAAAAGAGTACATCATCAGCAAGCCATTATTACGTGATATGTCAAAGGAACTTATTTAAGAAAAAAATCAAAACTGTGAACATTAAAATGACAACAAATTCACAACTATCAACATCTGAATAAAAAATAAACTAAGCAAACAACTAGAACATGAACAAAATCATAGACATGGAGATTATTCGGAGGGTTATCAGCAGGGATGGGAAAGGATGAGAATAGGGGAAAGGTACAGGGATTAAGAAGCATAATTGGTAGGTACAAAATAGACAGGGGGAGGTTAAGAGTATGAAAAATGGAGGAGCCAGAGAATTTGCATGCACGACCCACAGGCATGAACTAAGGGGGTGAGGGAGATCGCTTGAGGGAAGAAGGGCACCAGGCAGAGGGGGGCAAAGCGGGGAAAGTTGGGACAACTGTAATAGCATAATGAATGAAATATACTTAAAAAGAAAAACAGAAGATGCAGTGAGATGTGTAACTTCAGCAGGGATCCCTATCAAGGTCAAGGAACTTCAAAATACCCTAATGCTACCAATGAAATAAGTAGTGTCTAGAGTAATCTAGTTGCTAAGAGAAATGAAATGCCCTGCTCAATCATTTACGCCCAACAGGCAGCCTTTCTAAGAGACTGGCCCAGCAAGATAGCCCAAACCCATGACCTAGGAGGGGTTCAAAGCAGCCATTATGAAGGCTGAAAGTAGGCCCCAATACCAAAGTACTGAGTCAGACCTGGACGTAAATTATGTGAAAATACCTTCCAGTGTTCTCAGAACAGCTTCTTGGAAGCACCAGAGCCTCTGAGATCCCAGGTGAGACCACTCACCCTCCATCGCCAGGACACCCTGGCTGCCATTCTAAACCACACTGACACTGTTGTTGAGGATCTCAGATCTGCCATTGATATACTCCTGGACAGAGCAAAGGGATAAAGCTGGGGCATGGACAGACTGAAATCGCAAGGCCCATTGAACCCTTCCAAATGGGCTTTGGATAACCACCCCCTGCAGTGGGATATGGATTGTTTTCTTTGCTGTAAGCTTTTTCTCAGGGTGCACCAACATTTTTCGTGGTCAAAGAGCAAAGGCTCTGACAGTAGCTAAACAACGCGTTCTGCGTGGTTCTACTCACATGACGTGACTGAACAGGCAAAACTCACCTGTGGGGAAGGAAAAGGCAGAACAGTTGTCTCTGAGGTGGTTGGATATGGGGATTCACTGGGAAGGGGCTTGGACGGCTATCTGGGGCGACCCATTCTCTATTTTGACAGGGAGTGGGGTTTCACGGATTTATGCAATCGTCAGAACTCATGGTTCAATTAAGATGTGTGCATCTTCCTCATGTATAAATTTTACCTTAAAAAAGAGTCATAAACAAATACTGACCTTGAGTTAATGACGGGCGCGCTGAAACGATTTAGGAATGTAGTATACTGGATGGCTGCAGTAGCTTCCTATTCCCACCAAAAACTTCCTGTCGCTCCTTCAGTAAAGACTTGCAAGAATGTAAGGGCACTTAATTACATCTTCACAGCTGTCCTTTGCAAGGCCTGGCCTCTGCTAGTTCTCCCACCTCCGCAGCTGTCTCCCCCACACCAGGCACCCTTCTGTGCTGTGACTCAGGCGTGCTCCCTCCAGGCCAAGGGCCTCTGGACCCGGGACACCACTTGTTCTCATCACCCAGTAAATTTCAGACAGAGCTTCCCAATCCTCTAGGGCAAGGGAACCTCCCTGTCCTCCCAGCTTAGGTCACGACAAGGCCCTCTTCCCTTTCATTATTCCCACCACAGCACACAGTCACAGATTCATCAAGTATTCCCACAAATATTTATCTTCTTCATGGGACTGTTTTGGGGCCCAGGGCTGGACAGGGCTGCTTTGCTCACAATTGGATTCCCTGTGTCTGGCTTGGTGTCCAGCAATCAACGGCTAACTGTTCAGGAAGTTTGTTGGGTAAATGACTGAAAGGTGTATTAGAATACGACCTCACTTCTCACGTGAAAGACAGGCAGCTTTAAAGGATCGACACTATGCAGTGTTAGGTGAGGACGTAGAGAAACAGGGCATTTGCACTCCTCGGTGGTGGAGGTATACATCGGGATGGCTTGAACTACTTATCAAAATGTTCAGTGTCGACACCTGTTGAACCAGCAGCTTCACACCTAGCTATTCATTCTATGAGCAAAGTGCGCAAATAAGTATCTATATAACAACGTTGCCAGACGCCGCTTGAAGTGTTTAAAAACTGGCAACAACTTAAATACCTTCTAAAAGGTATGGGTGTAACACTTAGGGTACACCCATAAGGTGGATTTCTGTACCCGGCAGCCATTAGTGATCCCTCACCTATCGCGGAAGTTACGTCCCAGAGACCCCCGCAAGAGGTGAAAATCCGTGAAGTAGCAGCGTTATATTTATTTTATTATTTTTATATATTTTAAGGCTTTATAAACCCTTCCCACACTCCTATAAACCTTTCCCACACTCTTATAAACACTTCATATGCTCTTAAACACTTTCTACACTCTTAAACCTACGTAATTTTAACAAAATCCCACGTAATTTTACCGCAAAATCCCGCGATATAGCAAAAACTCCGCGATACAGAATTAGATATATATTTTTAAAAAACCTGTGATACAGTGAGGCCGCACTAAGTGAACCATGATATAGCGAGGGACGACTGTATTAGAAAAAGTTAATCTTAATGCACTGACATGAATAATAACTGAGAGATGGTGAGAAAAATTGTATGAAAATATAAAGTATAATCCCATTTTGTTAAAAAAAATCTATGAATATAAACACAATTTAAGATTTAAGAGTATATTTTATATATACCTGATGGGATCAGGAAACCAAACTATTTTTTTTTAAGATTTTATTTATTTATTTTCAGAGAGAGGAGAAGGGAGAGAGAAACAGCAATGTATGGTTGCCTCTCACATGGCCCTCACTGGGGACCTGGCCCGCAACCCAGGCATGTGCCCTGACTGGGAATCGAATGGGGACCCTCTGGTTCCAGCCCGCGCTCAATTCACTGAGCTACACCAGCCGGGCTCTAGGAAACCAAACTATTAATCAGTGTTACCTCTGGAGAGTACTGACGAGCAGTGGGCAGTGACTTCCATTTTTACTTTATCTATTTCTCCAAACTATTTAAACAAGCACGTTTATAATTAAATTAAAAAAAATACTTTAAACTCTGGCCCTGGCTGCTGTGGCTCAGTGGATTGAGGGCCAGCCCGCCACCTCGGGGTCACGGTTTTGATTCCAGGCCGGGGCACGTGCCTGGGTTGTGGGCCAGGTCCCCAGTCCCCGGCGCTCAAGAGGCAACCACACATTGATGTTTCTCTCCCTTTCTCCAACCCGCTCCCTCTCTCTAAAAATAAATAAATAAAATCTTTAACAACAAAAAAATATTTTAAACTCTGGATTCTTTGCTGAACAAGACCTGAAATAATGTTCATGTTGCTTCTGCTGAACTAAAGCTACAACCTTGGAGTGACTGCAAAAAACAAAACAAAAAACAAACAAAAAACCCCGGCCATCTGAGCACTTGACACCCACGGACCACCCAGGTGCCGGCACAGCATCTTTCGATCTTACCGGCGAGGCCTCCGGGTTAGGAGGCGCAGGTAAACGGAGCCCCGGGGTGCGCGCGTCCCCGGAAGGAAGACGGCAGCGTTTGCTGTTTTTGCAAGGACGGGATTCTTCCTGAGGCGCCGGCCCTCGGGGCGAGATTCCTCTGCACTTCGCCCGACTGGCCGGGCCTGAAGAGCTGGGGCAGAGGCGCTCGACAGGGAGAAGGGAACCCGGGCCCCTGTCCTCCCATCCCGGGCGTGCCGCTTCTGTCTCGGGGCTCAGACGCTCCCGAACGGCGGACAAGGGTCGGGATTCGGGCAGCGCGGGCCCCACGGAGGGCGTCCGGGCGGCGGCGAGCAGTGGGGTCCCGCGCCCCCCTCCCTCGCTCTGCTTCTCCGCGTCGGAGGTCAAGGCTGCAAGGTCAGGGCCGGGGGAGGGGGCCGCGCCCCGCCGCAGCTGCTTTCGAAGTCGGGGCCACGCCGACATCCCCGGTCCGCTGCCTTGGGACCTTTGGCAGCGTCCCTTAGCCGGACGGGTGTTGATGGTTTCTCCTTTCCTTTCCCCGCGTTTAGTAGCCGAGCCCGAGCTGGACGGGGGGCGACTCTGCGCCTCGGCTTCAATCCCTGCAGCCACGGCCGGAGGCGGCGGCAGGGCGCGGGGGAAACCGGCCAGGGCCGCCCGCATCACCGGGGTTCCCCCGCCCGCTGTGCTTCCGATGTGAATGTGAATGGGCCTAAAAGCTCCTTTCCTTCTCTCAATGGCCGGCCTGGAGAATACAAATGCGGCCTCTGAGCGCCGGGTAAGGGCCTGGACCTTGCTTTTCAGAGCCCGGCGCGTCCGCGGGGAGGCACAGGTGTGGTGCGCACGGTGCCTTTCCTCGGCTTTGAAAGTCGGTGCAAAAGAAGTAGAAGCCCCAGAGCCTCGGAAGCGCTACGACCGCCTCCGGGCTCACCACCAGGGGACAAGGACAAGCGTCCCCCAGGCCCTTGCATTTACCGCCGCCTTCGGCCAGGTGCGCCTCCTGGAAACTCGAAGCCGAAAGGCGGGGCGCGACCTCGGGGCGAGCGTCCTGGTTCTACGGGCTCGGGTTCAGAGTCGGGGTGCGGGCAGAGGGGCTTGTCCGGGCCCGCGGGTGGCACGGGCGCAGCTCTCCGCGCCCCCACCCCGCAGGCGTGGCGGCACTAGCGCCGCGGCAGAAGCTGGCGGCGGGAGCTGTCCGCCGCCCCGGGCACGGCTCGGGGACCTGCGGGGTCCTGCGCGCGACCCCCTGAGGGCTGGGGGCCAGTCGGGCGCCGGCCAATGGCTGCGGTGGGCGGGGACGAGCCTGCCTGGGGACTTGGATGGGCGGCATCCCTTCCCCACCCTCGCGCTCTCCAAGCCCCGCGGCCCCGCCTGCCCGCCGCCCTCTTAAACCCCCGGCTCGGCCCGCCCGGCCCGCCCGGAGCCAACCGGTCCGGGTTCAGATCCCGCGCTGCCTTTTCAGGGTCCTGGAGGTGCCCGCTCGGGGCGGCGCTCTCGAAGGTGGGTGCCGGGCCGGGGGCGCCCCGGTGCCCGGGGCCGTCGTCTACCCGGGCGGGCGGGAAGTGCAGGCAGTAGTCGCGGTTCGTCTGGGGAGGTCGCCTGACCCTCCTGCGCGTTTATTCGTTACGGAGTCTCAACCCGGGGTGCAGGTCCTCGGGATGAGGGGAGGCCCGAGGGGCTCGCAGGGGCCGGGCAGATGCCGTCGTCGTGGTTGACCTCTCCCGCCGACCCCGTGTTCTTTAATTTCTGAGTCACGACCCTGCTTGGTTTTCTTATTGGGCTCATTGATCTTGCCCTCAAGACCCGCCGACCCCGAGGACGCTCGGTTCTCCAGCCTCGGTGAACTAGTGTCCATTAAAACGCCATCCTTTCCGGCCGCGGCGAGGGGGCGGCTGGGGCTTCGCCCTCCCACCCGCCCTGAGGCTGGTCTCGCCGCTCCCGAGGGGCAGCCCCAGGCGGGGTGACGGGGGTGACCCGAGGGACTCGGGAAGTGGCGGGACTCGATCCAGGTGGGAAACCCGCGCTGGCTTTGGAGCTCTGGGGAGCCGAAGGTGGGCAGCCCGACTGCCTGGGGCCGCGGGGTCAGACCGGGTTCTGGGACGCGTCTCCTGCGAGATGCGCCCCAGGACCCTCGGCCCTTCCTTCCCCGCCCGGACTCAGGAGTGCTTGGGACGGCCCGGCGGCTCCCCTGACCCCGTGAAGGGTCTTGCTGGACCGAGAAGAGGGCGGCAGAGGGCTCTTAAAACAGACTTTGCAGGAGCCGGGGTTCGGGCCTGGCGGAGAGACTGGGTGTTGGAAACTGACCGCGCTGGGTCAAGGTGTGTTTGGAGAGGGAAGGCAAGGGCCGCCCTCACCTGGAACTTGGAGTCGGGCAGGATCCCGGCACAATTTCGTTTTGGGGGTGGGGGGGATGGGGCGGGGAGGAGGATTTATTGGGTGTTTTTGCTCTTTTTGTTTTGTTCGTGAGGCAGAGCTTGCGGGATCGAACTGGGATCGTATCCGATTCCCTTTGCCCCCAGGGCTGGCTCAGGTGTGCAGGCCCCGCGGGCAGGAGCCTGGCCCTGGAGCTGCGCGTCCTCAGTCGCTTGCTTCTCCGCAGACCCGCCGCGCTCTTGGCCTGGGATGGCTCTGCGGCCGCCAGGTGAGGCCGGACCTTCGGACAAGGTGTACTATCCGCCCGAGAGACTCCAGAGCAGCTCCCAACACCTGGGCCCGTACTACACGCCCTTCCCGCCCTACGGACCCTACGGGAACAGCTCGGCCGCCGCGGAGGAGGATTACCAGCCCTTCCCCGTCCCTGCCCTGTCTGCCACCCAGGCCGTGGCCCCCTTAGCCTTCCGGACCGCGCCTCCCTTGCTGAGCCCGGGCCTGGCCCTGCAGAGGGAGCCACTCTACGATCTGCCCTGGCCCGGCAAACTGCCGCCGTGGTACCCGTTTCCCCACTTCCCCAAGGAGCTGCAGCACTTCGTGACCGGCAGCCGCGACTACGCTGGGGCCCCCAGCGAAGACCTGGGCCACACTGGTGGCCGAAGCGACAGTGGCCAGGGTTACGGACCTGACATTTTCCTGCCTCCGCCCCCACCGCCCCCTGTGGGTGCGTCGCTGTTCCCCGAGGGGCTGAGGACCTCCCAATTACCACCTCACTTCCCCAGCAAGGAGTCTGAGGAGGAGGCCACGCTCCTGAACCCGGAGGGGAAGTCCGCGCAGCGGTACCACTTCACCCAGGAGGACCTGCACGTGGTCCTGTACGGGGCCATTCCCAGCCGGGACCCCACGGCGCGCCTGCCCCACGCGGCGTCGGGCCTGGTGGTCCCCACAGACAGCTCTGGTAAAGGCCGACACGCAGTCCCGGGTTCGGGGGTGAGGATGGTTGGGGATCCGGTGGGGCCAGGGGTGGGAAGGGGCACGTCAGGGCGGATCAGAGTCTCAGTCTCGTAGGGGACAGAGCCTGGGGAGGAGAGGCTCACCCCCGAGGCCCTGCTTGCTTAACTGCAAGGCCCCCGAGGGTAGAGCTAAGGAGGGGGCGAAGTGGGTCCTGCGGCGGGCTTGTCCTCTGGGACCCGATTCTCCCAGGATGTGCAGGGTAGGTAGCTCCGTGAGAGCCTCCTGCGTGTCCGCGGGTCCCAACTCAGTCTCCTCTCCTGACCTTAGTCAAAGTCAGCAGTAGCTCTGATTCTCCAGGTGTTTTAAATTTGCAAAATGAGGTTCAGTACACCTTCTTGCAAGGATTGTCCTGCGTCTCAAAGTAGAAATTGTGTGTGAAAGGAGCAGGAAAAATATAAATATCAAACTCAGGAAAACGGTTGCCTACAGGGAGGAGAGAGGCAATCACCTCCTGAAAGGATTTTGTAATACTTTTAATGAAAAATAAGATTTTCACCCTGCCTTTTTCAAGGGTCTGAAGGTCTTCCTCAAACTCTGGACCAAGACTCCCTTCAGCTACCAGAAGGTAGGCAGAGAGCTCCTTGCTTGGATTTCTTCCCTCAGATGAAAGCAGTTACCCCATCTGCATCTCTTTTCGGGGTTCCCCCAGGTCTCTGCCTCAGACAGATGCTGTTTGGTGAAGTTCCGCATTTCGGTGTCTTCTGCTGCAGCCTCCTGGCCAAGGGAGTCAGGTTTGGGCCCTTTCAGGGTAAGGTGGTGAACGCCAGTGAAGTCAAGACCTACAGCGACAATTCTCTGATGTGGGAGGTAAATCTGTTTTCCGTCGGGAGGGGGCTGGAGTCGAAATGCTTGCCTGTGCCCCTCTGGGAGAGGGGCCGGGGCAGCGATCTGCTGGTCAGGGTGCCTGTTTGTGCTGTAAAGGGAGGGAAGCCTCACTTGTGACCTTGACTGACAGCAGCCCTGCAGGAATCCCCAGCGTCTGTCTGATGGTGCCCTAAGTCATTTTAACCTGCACGTGAGCCAGGGCGAATGCATTTAAAGAACTCACATGTTGTGCTGTGTGTAGATAAAAACAACTGCTTTCAATATGATAGAGTGATTCTGAGATGATGCCAAAGGAAATAAAAACAAAATTTAAATGTTTTATATCATTTGCCTATGAAGTTGGCTAAAAGCTGAGACTCTTGACTGTGTATGGGGCATGCTGGATAGACTGCGATTTGTCAGAATATATTCACTAACCACCTTGACCCTGAATTTCTACTTCCAGTAATGTAGTTCAGGGAAGTAAGCTGAAATTCTGACTATGTGGAAGATGTGAATCTCAGTGTTGTTTATAATAACGAAACATCCAGACGGTGGAATTGCCAAGAGCAGAAAAGTAATTAAAATATGGCTTCATTAATAAGCATTAAAACCAGGCTGGGATAAAATACAAAACGAATTGGTTGCCTTTAAGTGGTAGAATTGAACGTAACCTCCTCATTTCCCTTACCTCTGGTTATGAAATTAATATATGCTCACTGTAGAAATTTGGATATCAAGAAGGTGATAATGTAAAAAATTTTTTAACCCTGGCTGGTGTGGCTCAGTGGATTGAGCACTGGCATGCAAACCAAAGGGTTGCTGGCTTGATTCCCAGTAAGGTCCCCAGTAGGGGGTGCCTGAGAGGCAACCACATATTGTTCTTTCTCTTTCTCTTTTTCTTTCTCTTTCTCTTTCTCCCTCCCTCCCCCTCTGTCTAAAAATAAATAAATAAATAAAATCTTTAAAAAAATTTTTAATGTCACATCACCTATAGAGATGTCCTTGAGCTAATAAAATTATTTAGGCATAGTAATAAAATTAATAATAAATATATTTAATGGACTCACGTGTGAGATTTGAATTATAAACTTTTAACAAGTAAATTTGTTTCATAGTTTAGGCCCCCCAAAAAGTAAATTCTGAACATCATTTCTTATTTCATTTAGATCTTCGAAGATGGTCGTTTGAGCCACTTTATAGATGGCAAAGGAGGTGCAGGGAACTGGATGTCCTATGTCAACTGTGCCCGTTTCCCCAAGGAGCAGAACCTGGTTGCTCTGCAGTGTCAAGGGCAGATATTTTACGAGAGCTGTAAGGAGATCTACCAGAACCAAGAGCTCCTTGTGTGGTATGGAGACTGCTATGAAAAGTTTTTGGACATTCCCATGAGCCTTCAGGAGACCGAGCCGGGGAAGCAGGCGCAGGCGTCTGGACCCTCTGAAGGTGAGTGCACAGCTTTGCCTTGCCCAGTGAGGTGCTCCTAGTGGAAGGATGGGGCTCTTTTCCAAACAGGAACACCTTCCTGCAGTCTCTCCGCTGCCTGTGGCGCTCCTCCTCCCTCCCAAAGGCTTGATGCAGGAGACTAAACTGAGAGTGTCTCTAACCAGGAGGGCATTACCCAGCTGGAGGGAAAGGCCGTCTGTCTTTCCAAAGCTGCTGAAGCTGCTTCTATTCACAAGGATCCTTTTTCTTGTACCCCTTCACCCCCCACCCAGAGAATGCAGTAGAAGTGAAATAAACGGATGCATCTCCGCCTTAGGTGAGCTGGTTTCTGACTCCTCTCTGCTCAGGCTGGCGCTGCCCATGAAGTTGCTGCTCTAGGCAGCGTTTTTCAGATGATGGGTTGCAGCGTCTTAATTGGGCGAGAAATCAATTTAGTGGTGCAGATTAGCATTGAAGAAAAAGAGAAAATAAGAATAAAGTATGATAGAATATATTGATGTGAATCTGACCAAAATAAGAGCAAGCATTGTGAAATTTTGTTTCAAATGGATGTGTGTGTGTGTGTGTGTGTGTGTGTGTGTGTGTGCTGTGTCTCAAATAGAAAATGTGTTTTTTACTGTGGGTCTCAGTCAAGTATGACAGGCATTGAGCTAGACTCTCACTCTCAAATTTTCCTGTGCTGTGAATGAATACCTGGGCAATCTCGGGAAGGTGCAGGGTCCCGTTCCAGCCTGGGACCTGAGATTCTGCATTGCTATCAAGCTTCCAGAGGACGCAGATACTGCTGGTCCCTGGACCACATTTTAGTAGCAAGGAGCTAAAAGACCGCCAACCCACTCTCTGGGAGTGTGCTTCTGGAATTTAGATTAAAAAAAAATCTCTTGGAGAGATTTTTACATGCACAGGAGCTTCGGAACCACTGGTCTTGTTTGTAGGTGGGACAAGACAAATGCAAGTGGCTATAATACGTCTAATCAGGTAGAAGACAACCTGATGTTATAATAAATGTGCTAAGTGGCAGGTAAAAGAAAAAGTGAATTGCATTCATCACACACTGCAGTGACTGTCCGCATGCATGTCTCCAAGCTAGACTGAGTCCTTCAGGGCAGGAAATAACCCTAAACCTTCATATCCACTGCTCCTGGATCCCAGAGTGGGTTGAATGAAGGAGGACTGAGCTGGGAAAAGCTACTTAGGGGTAAAATGAAATGCGGGGTGTTAGGCAGGGAGAGAGAAGGCAGCCCAGGTGGGGGATGGTGAAGCTGAAGGCAACAACGCAGTTGCAGGGATTAGGAGATAAATAACGAGAGAGAGGTATCTTTCCAGAATCCAAATAATGAAGGCCAGTCAGAATTGTTTAGGGGAACTATCTTCCCACTACCCCAGCATGAGGGTGGGGCGAGATGATGGGAATCTACAGTTCTGGGGCTCTGCGTCGTCACGTACTTAGCACCAAGCCAAGCGTGGCTTTTTGGTCACTTCCAAAAAAATCTTTCTATTGCTTTTAAAATAAAAGTTAAAAATAGATAACGAGACAAATACATGCTTGATTACTGGTTGAACTTGTTAATCATTTTTGAAAAATTCTTTACCATGATGTATGCAGCCGTTAAAGTATTCATAACCTGTGATGTCTCGGTAATACTCCTCTGGAAATTTATCTTCAGGAACTAGTCCCAGAGGATTTTTTTACCCACAAGGATCTTTGCTACAGCAGCATCCATATTAGTGGAAAAGCACAATCTCAGTGCTTGACAGTCGAATAATTAAGTAAATAAAGACTTATTAACATAGAATGATATGCAGATAGCAGAGACCCTAAGTGCATAAGCAACAGGGCTGAGGGCTTACCTGTGAACAGTGAGAGGCAGGGAAGGAGCATCATCAGCTTACCTGCGCTCCAGTCAGGAAGGAAATCATCCAGTGCTGACAGCACTGTTAAGGTAAAGTATATTTTGGACAACGTGTGGGAGAGAACTTGTAAAGGATTTGATTTGTTGGGAAGAATAAGGGGTGAATTCATTTGTTTTCTGTCAGGAATGTTTTTGGATAGGACAGAAAGGAGAGAAAAAGAAAAATTCTTCTGTCCTCTCACAAAGAACATTTTCTCAAGGGTTGGTGAGACCCTTCCCCTTAAGGTCCTGGGGGGTAGGGAAGGGCCTGGACCCTATGTGGGCGGGTTATTTGAGTATGCAGCCTGCCCAGTGTGTGTTTTGGGGGCTGGAGGTGTGGAATGTGACAACAACTCTTAATCCTTACAAAACTGTCTGAACTGGGGTGGGACAAGAAGCATCAGTTTAGGATTGAGGAACCCCTGGACTAAAGAGCATCTGATTGAGCTGGGGCGAGGGGAAGGAGGAAGAGAGAGGGAACAGGATAAAAATAGGGTAAGATAAATTTCTAGGACCCCTATTTTTAATTTTGGTGTGTCCTAGTGCTTTGATTTGTTAAGATCACCGGCCCCGTATTTTAGACCCCCTTTCCCACCCCAGAAAGTAGAAAAGTCAGGTATTTCTGACCAAGGAAAATTCTAGCTCTGAGCAAAAAAACAGTCCACCATGGGATTTGGTCCAGTTTGGGGATTCGGAGAATATTAGCACCTCAATGAAAGTGGTAGACGGGGGTGGGATGGATTATCCTGGGGTTGGTGGTTGCCTTCCTGGTTATTTACTTAATGGTTTATTTCCTAAGCTACGTGTTAAATGTGCCAGGTACAGAGTTGTTAACTAACAAAGGCCCTGATGGATAGCTTCCCTGCTGTCCTGATGCTAAAAAGATTTCCCTCTCAAGATTCTTGCATAAACTCAGTCCTAGCTCTTTTCTCCCTTCCATGGGACCAGGCAGTGAGGTCTCGGCGTGCGCCCTCAAAGCCGCTTATCCTCTGGAATGCAGAGTGTCCTCCATGGAGATTATATTGTAGGTGGCCCCATCCTCGACCTTCCCCCCAACATGTAGATGACCCTGGACCTGGCAGCTTTTCTGCTAGAGTCGGCAGCACCCTCTCTAACCTCTCCCCTCCACCCCCTGCTCCACTGATTAAAAACAATTCACCTTTCTTAGTCTTATTTATCACTCAGTAATAGTATTGCTCGTGGTAATAACTCATTAAAACAAGTGTTAGAATTAAATTAACCATAATGATAACCTTATTTATTAGGAAAGGCAAGATACTGTCATCCTTACCTTGTATGTGAAGATTTTAGCTCTGGAATCTTCCCCAAAGTTCAGAGAAGTGAACTCTAAGTTAAGAGATTGCCTAAGACTTTGTAAATGGGGTCAAGTGGAACAACACTTGGGAAGTCTGTGGTAAGCTCTGGGTGTCCATCATTGTCCTGGGTGAACTGTTTTTGAACTTGTAGCTCAGGCTGATCTGAAAGGGGTCAGAGAGCAGGCAAGTTTTGGTTATTCACCTTGTAACAAGTGCCAGTCACGATGTGTGAGATTGGCATGCGCTATTTATGGACCAATAATAAAGGAGTATTCTGTCCTGAAGGGAAGTGATACTACTAATGAAAACAAAATTGGCTATAAGTTGGACGTTGTCAAAGTTTGGTGTTGGGCACGTGAGGATTTATTATTTTGACTTCAGTATATGTTTAAACTTCCCGATAAGGAAACGTTTTTTAAAACTGCCTTGGAGGAAGTAAGAAGGAGATAAGGTAGCTGACAAAGCTGCCGCTCTTGTCCCCCTGTGTTTGACAGAGTCTGCGGAAGGTTACAGATGTGACCGATGTGGAAAGGTGTTTACCTACAGATACTACAGAGATAAACATCTCAAGTACACGCCCTGTGTGGACCAGGGCGACAGGAAATTCCCCTGCTCTCTCTGCAAACGCTCCTTCGAGAAGCGGGACCGGCTCCGCATCCACATCCTCCACGTGCATGAGAAGCACCGGCCTCACAAGGTGGGAACTTGGTTGTGGGGGCCAACGGCCCTGCCCGCCTCTACCGCTCAGCCCGAGCCCTGAACACACTGAGGGCCTCCTGGGTGCGGCGCCTGGTGTTGCTCTGGAGAGCGAGGCACAGAGTGGTCACTGTGTCTTTACCTGGTGACCCTTTAAAATTTTTACTGCCAATTTAATTTTTTTTTAGCATGAAAATATAGTGCGTGCTTGGAAAATACAATATGGAGGAAAAAACAAAACAAAAGCCATCTGATACACCATGGCCCAACGTTTGGATATTTAGGTATAATTTTTCAATATGCGGGTGTGTTTTTAACATTCATAGATTATAGTGACTATTGTGAGGCTAACACTCTGATGTGGGATTACACCACAAGCTAACTTGTAAACACATGATGGCCATATCCGCACATCCGATGGTTGCGCCATGATTTAGTTAACCAGCCTCCTGCTTTGCACAAGTCACCCCAAGGTTGCTGCAATGAACAGTATTTTATAGAAATAACTATTATTTCTGACCCTGGCCATGGAGCTAGCTCCATTGGTTAGACCGTGGGCATACCACATACACCAAGGCTGCGGTTCCGTCCCCAGTCAGGTCACCTACAAGAAGCAATCAAGGCATAAATAAGTGAAACAGCACACTGATTGTTCTCGCTCGCTCTCTCTCTCAAATCAACAAATTAAATTTTTTTTTTTTTTTTTTTTTTTTTTTAGAGAGAGGAGAAGGGAGGGAGAGAGGGAGAGAAACAGCAATGTATGGTTGCCTCTCATATGGCCCTCATGGGGACCTGGCCCGCAACCCAGGCATGTGCCCTGACTGGGAATTGAACCGGGACCCTCTGGTTCCCAGCCCGCGCTCAATCCACTGAGCTACACCAGCCAGGGCAACAAGTAAATTTTTTTAGGAAATAATTATTACTTCTGTTATCTATTGCTGATTATTTCTTTAGAGTAGATTGCTAGAAGTAGAAAACTGAGGTCCAAGAGCATGTAGAGTTTTGAGGTCCTTGAATGAAGGTGCTAAACTGCTTTCCGGAGAAAGTGTCCGTCTGAATTCCAGCCAGATGGGCTTGCAGCGTGATGAGCAGCACCCGGTCTCCTGCAGTCGCTTTATCCTTTTTCTGCCGTCGTTTTGATCAGAGAAAACTGGTATCTTGCGTGAATTTGTATTTTTATTAATGAGGTTTTTAATGAAGTTTTAAAGTGTTTTATTGGCAGTTTGTATCTGTCCTGTGGTTTGTCTGTTTCTGTCCTTGAAAGTGTGTATATTTGCTACATGTTTTTGTACTATTTTACAAGCCATATTTTATTAATTCTATGATTTGGGGTTTTCACACGTTTATATTCTGCACTTGAGATATGCTCAGCCTGTGGCGGCCCGCCATGGTTTTAGCTGTGACCACTGCCTGTTTTCAGGCAGTCGCCGGCGGAGAACCCGTCCAGAGCTCGGGGCGAGTGTCAGCCCAGGACACTTTGCCCTCCTGTTTAGAGTTTTCAGGGTGTTTGCTCTGATTTCACTGCTTAACATTTTTATTCTGTTTGAGTGTTCCTTATTTCACTTACTTTAGAGTGAGTAGTATTTAACATGAGAAAATAGATTTAATTTCCATTGAAGCCCAAAAGATAACATTTAAGTTGAACAGAAGAAAAAGCTCAAGTGAAACAGACATGTAGAACTTCAGATAAATGATTTTTAACAAAAATATTGGCAGACACTGGGTGTATAACCAACAATGAAAACCCTGTGTTACCATCCTACTTCCAGTCTTTCAACCTAAACGCACTCACTTCCTTTTCAGGTGATTCAGATGATCTAGGAAATCCCCTGTAATCTGTGATGACTACCAAGAGTTCACACATAAATTCAGAATATTGGTTCTATGCAGCCTTCTGAAATACCTGACTCATGGAGAGAGGCTTGATTTTTTTTTTTCAGAAAACATTATTTCATACACTCTATAAATTGCTCTTATTTCATCTTTGACTTTCTTGTAAGCTTTTGTTTTTGCTAGGATTTCTAACTGCAACAAATTTAGTCATTTTATTTTATTTACTGATTTTTAGAGAGAGAAGGAGAGAAAGAGAAACGTCCACCTGTTGTTCCATTTATTCTGCATTCATTGCTCCCTTCCACTCATTGTGCCCTGTCTGGGGGGCGAGCCCACGTCCTTGGCCTATCAAACTGCTCTCACCCACTGAGCTGCCCAGCCAGGGCGAAATTTAGTTTCTTAATTGTGTAACATATATGATGACATTTACATTCTTCCTAAAGCTTATTCTGGTTTGAACCAGTGAATTCTGGGTCTGTGAACTGTCATTTGGGTATTTTTTTTTTTTTATCTGAATGAGTTGTACTGATTGTTCTGTTCCACATTTCCTTTTTCTTGATTTCTTTTTTTATTTACTGGGGCATATCTTCAAGTAATTGCATTTAGGCTACCTAGTGAAAGGTTTTCTGAGTCCTTCTTTGTCCGAGGCTATTTTACTATAATATCTCTCATAGTTTGACTAGATACACAATTCTAGGTAAAAAAGATTTTTCCCTCAGAATATTCAAGGCATCACTCCATTTTCTTCTCTCATTTGATGCCATTCTGGCTCTTGTTTCTTTGTACATAAATAGTTTTCTTCTTATTTTATTTTAAAGATTTTATTTATTTACTTTAGACAGACGGGAAGGGAGGGAAAAAGAGAGGGAGAGAAACATCAATGTGTGGTTGCCTCTCTTGCAGCCCGTACCAAGGTCCTGGCCTGCAACCTAGGCATGTGCCCTGACTGGGAATCGAACTGGAGACCGTTTGGTTCTCAGGCTGGAGCTCAATCCACTGAGCCACACCAGCCAGGACGCAGTTTTCTTCTTTGTAGAAATTGTTCTTCATCTTTAGAGTTCTGAAATTTTAACAGAATGTGTCAGATTGGATGTATTTTTCTTCCTCTTGCTTTGTGTGCAGTGATATACAAAAGAGTACTCTTTCCATCTGAGGCACAAATCCTAAGCACAAAGGAATTATTACTTTTTTTTGTTGTTCTTGTTTGCTTTTAATTTCCAAGAACAGTTTCTTTTTCTAATTGCTTTCTTTTTATAATTAATGTGTTCTTTTTGCAATATTACCTCAAACATCATTTTTCTTTTTGCTCTAGCAACAATAATACACACTCATCATTAAAACTTCAAGCACTACAGAAAAATTATGGAAGATCCACCTAAAATCCCACAATCTAAAGCTACCTGCTCTCCCCGCTGTTCACATAAGCATACCTGGGAGGCAAGGCAGGACCTGGAAGTACAGTAGTTTCCTCTACCCAGTCCAGAATTCCTGAGAAAATTAGGTGGGAGTCAGCAGGGTCAGGAGCACAGAGAAGTTATATGAACTGTTCACAGCAGGTGGCTATACCACATGCTCTCTCTGGATCCCCGAAATCCTACTCTTGTTTTGTAGGTACAACATGTCTTGGGTCATCTTGCCACCTGTGTTGCCATTTTGGTCTACATCAGTGATTTTCAACCAGTGTGCTACAAGAATTTTTAAAACATGCAAGATCCGACGATTAAGTCAGGAGCACTGACCTCTTTTCCATTAGATTGTTAAATTAAAAAATGACAACTGCCAACACAACAATAGCTGTTCAGTGTGAATAAATCAAAATTATACCTTTTTTGTCATATTGGCAAAATGTATTTTTTTTTTTTTGGTGTGCTGCAGATTTTTAGTAATTTGTTTACATGTGTCATGAGATAAAAAAGGGTGAGAATCGCTGGTCTGCATATTCACCACCCCCAACTATATTTTTAGCTCCTTATCTCTAGCAGAGTATCCAGCCCATAGTAGGTACTCCATAAATATTTGTTGAGCCCTACCCAGTGTGGCTCAGTGGACTGAGCACCAGCCTGCAGGCTGAAAGGTCACCCCTGTTGGGTCCCTGGCAAGCAAGGCACATGCCTGCGTTGGGGGCCAGGTCCTCAACTAGGGGAGTATGAGAGGCAACCGACTAATGTTTCTCTCCTCTTTCTCCCTTCCTTCCCCTCTTTCTAAAAAATAAGTAAATAAAATCTTTAAAAGAAAAATGCGTATTGAATTGTGTAGTGCTTACCCTATAAAAAAAAAAACAGAGATGTATTTTGCCCATGAGGAAAACCAGGAGACAGACTCGAAGTTTTACTGACTTGTATTGGCCATGCAGCTACTTGTGAGCAAGGCAGGACTAACTCGGGCCTCTGTTAAACACCACAGCCCTATTTAATTCCCACATTTTTACCTCTGAGGCAACTGACACCCAAAGGTGTTAGGTGACGTAAGCACCAGGCAGGCCCTGCACCAGCACCCACACTGCTGGATTCTTCAGTGTAGTTCCAGGGGGTCTGGCTACTACCAACCAGACCCTCAGCCTTGGCCTGCTTGATCCTCTGCCTACAGATACAGAATTAATACAATAGTTAACATCACGGGGAAATTAACTTGTTAGAGAAAGACGTGATCGCAACTGTATGTTTTCTCGTTTGTCTTAGTGTTCTACGTGTGGGAAATGCTTCTCTCAGTCTTCCAGCCTGAACAAACACATGAGAGTCCACTCTGGAGACAGACCCTACCAGTGTGTGTATTGTACGAAGGTAAGTGGAACCTCCTTCTAGCAGGGGTGACCAACCTGTGGCCCAGGATGGCTATGAATACAGTCCAACACAGAATCATAAATTTACTTAAAACCTTTTTCTTGCTCATCAGTTTTTGCTGGTGTCTGTGTATTTCATGTGTGGCCCAAGACAACTCATTTTCTTCCAGTGTGGCCCAGAGACACCAGAAGTTTGGACACCCCTGAATCTGCCTTGAGCTCTGTTTTGGTAGCCAGGGACAGGAACCTGAAGCATAAAGCCTGGCTTATAATGAGTTTTTGCTCTCAACCCAATCCCCACTTCCACCCCCAGATATGTTCACGTTTGCTTGTGATAGTCAGACACAACCACCTGTTGCCAAATTGGCAGGCAGGGTGTGGGCGATGACGTAACACAGTAGACTCCCGCTACGTAAGCTGGTGGAGACTGACTGCGGCTGGGTGTCGCTGACCAAGGTCGGAGCACAGTATTAGTATGAATGAGGGGAAGAGGAAAGGGGAAGGTGGCCAAGCAGAGACATGTAGACACAGAAAAGTCCCTGGGAATCTAAAATGTTACAGCTACTCTGCAAAATAGCGGGACAGTTGTTTTTTTTTTTAAACCAGCCTTGTAAGTCCCACACAAGCCATCAACCCAGATGTCCTTTGCAGGTAAGGGGTGGGACAGGCACACCATTTACTCAGCAGTAAATGGGAATGAACTGCATACACGGCCTGGGTGACTCGCCAGGGAATTATGCCAAGTGAGAAAAACCACTCTCAAATGTTACCTACTATATGATTCTGTGTACATAACATTCTGAAATGATAAAATTATAGAAGCAGAGGACAGATTAGTGGTTGCCATGGTTTAAGAAAAAAAATGGGAGAGAGGGCCCTGGCCGGTGTGGCTCGGTTGGTTGGAGCATCCTGTGTCTGAAGGGTTGTGGGTTCGGTTCCTGGTCAGGGCACAAACCTAGGTTTTGGGTTCAGTCCCAGGACCGGAAGCATACGGGAGACAACCAATCTCTGCTTCTCTCTCACACCGATGTTTCTCTCCCCCTCTCCCTAAAAGCAATGAAAAAAAAAAGTCCTCAGGTAAGGATTAAAAAGCAAAAGTTTTTAAAAATGGGAGTGGGAGAGACTGGGTATGTCTATCAAAGGGCAACGTGAAGGATATTTATGATGAAGATGTTCTGTATCTGGACTCTATCAACATCAACATCCCAGTGGTGGCATTACAGTTTGTAAGGTGTAACCCTCAGGAAATCGGGTAAAGGGTACATCGGAGTGAAGACATTGGCCGGTATTTGCTATACCTTGTGTAATGCAGCTTAGCTTGGAGTGTGGTCCTGGGACCCGTACATCAGAATTGTTTATTTAAATGCTTTCCTCATTACCCCAAAGAGTGTACTTACTGGATATAGTCTCTGGAACGAGGCTGTCAATCTGTATTTTTAACTAGACCACAGGTCATCTTAGACACTGGAAAGTCACTGCTCTAATAGGCTGGGCTACTCAGAACCAGCCAGAACGACACGTCCATCATGTCCTTCTATAAAAAGGCTACTCTCGGTTTTTATAGAAACCAGAGCACTCAATAGCATTAACACCCAAAATCCCTCTACTGGAAAACTATGGAGTGACATGTGCATCAGTAATAATGAAATTAAACCCTTTGTTTTGTTGGTCTGCTGGCTGATGGAAGCTTGCTTTTCTGCTTTCTGTTCTCGGCAGAAGTTCACTGCCTCCAGCATACTCCGCACGCATATCAGGCAGCACTCCGGGGAGAAGCCCTTCAAATGCAAACACTGTGGCAAATCGTTTGCATCCCACGCTGCCCACGACAGCCATGTCCGCCGTTCACACAGGGAGGACCAGGGCTCCTCCTGTAGCATCTGTGGGAAAACCTTCCCAGATCAAGAAGCCTTCTGTTCCCATACGAAGTTGCATGAAGACGGCTAGCCCTCAGTTTGGGGACACTGTGAAAACTAAGAACTATGATTCTGTCTTTATTTTTCTTGTTTACTTGTGTGTTGTATGAACAAGTGATAGTTCCATTGAGATAAACTGAAAAATGGAACTGACCATGAGTTAATCTCTCATCTTTATGTTATTCATTTTAAACTCTTAGTTCCTAGCCCTCCCCCATCATGTGGCACGTCTGTTAATAATTCGGTTAGCCCCACACAGAATTACTCAGAGGACACAGAAGTTACTCATTCACTCCACCATCTGTGGCCTTTACCAATTGGGAAAGAAAACTTATTACCAAACAAAGAGGCTAAAATCATTTCAATAGACTAAAAAAAAATGTATTTATGTAGCTCTAGTTTTAAGCCTGGTTTCATGCCTGATGAATGGACAAATAAAATTAAAAAAAAATTTTTTTAAATAGCTGGTTCATGACAGTATATAGAGTGTAAAAAAAACAAAACTCACTTTTTAAAATGTGCCATATAAGTTATCACAAGGCTGATGTCAGGGTGTGAGGAGTAATCTCTATGTGCAGGGAGACAGAAGACTCATCGTGGGTAATAACAGCCAACATTTATTGAGTGTTAACCCTGAGTCCACCACTCTACAAATGAGGAAATCGAGGCCAAGAATAAGGAACTGGTGCCTCCAAGGGGCAAAGCCTGGTCCACCTGACTCCACAGCCCAGCCTCCTCCCTAGCCAGTATGCTCAATTCATGATTCCTGCCAAGGAACTAGAAATGGCATTTTTCTGCTAATGATCCCATTCTGCCCTAAATTAAGGCACGTAACAACAAACTTTTATTTTTTTTTTAATTACTTTATTGTTGTTCAATTACAGTTATTTGCATCCTCTCCCTCCCCTCCCCCCTAACAACAAACTTTTAGATATTTACGAAGACCAGCATGAGCAGAAGTGCTTGGTAGGCTACCTAGCTGCTAGATCACATGGTTCTATTGACAACCTCGGATTTTTCTCCACCCTTTATCCATGGTCCGTGTCTCAAAATGGAGCGAATTCAGTATGGAACAGATGCTCCTTCCAGAGGGAGGCTCCCAGCTGTGGCCCAGTCCTTTGAGACAGATGGAGTGCTGGAGCACGCGTGGAAAAGCAGTGACAGATCTTCCTCTAGGGAATGCTTAGCTGCGGAGACTGGCTCTGAGCCATTTATCCTAATGGGAATGTGCCCTGTTGTGTTAGGGCTCTTTTAGTTTGTGTTAATTAAGTCAGAACTATGGTAGGGAAAGGAATTGGGGCTCATCTTGTAATTAGGCAGCCTGTCCTTTGACTGCCAATTCAGAATGTATTTCTTACTCTTTATGGGTTTAGATACTGTTTTAAAAATAAAACAGTAAAGCAAGACATCAGGATCTGGTGTGATGCGAGTTTTTTTTACTAGATGAATAATTCAAATTAACCACTTTGTGTTTTGACCCAGAATAGTAGCAAAGAAGGTAATTTTTCTGTTTTCTAACGGACACTCTAAAATGCATGCATGAAAGATACTTTATGTGGATCGTGCATGTCCACACTAATTGGAAACCGTAGACAGTTGAATAAGATTCGGTCATATTGATTGATCTGGTTACATATATCAAATTTTGGTTTGGAAAATACTATCAATTCATGATGACTTTCTTCAGTAGTTACCTTAAGCTCTCTTATGTTTGTTTAAAATGTGTATCTTGTCTATTTCTAACCTTAATTTGGATCAACTTGTAATAATAATACAAAGTAGACTAAGACCGTCAAGTACAAGACACACCGCCACATAGAAAATAGAATGAGTCGGTATAATTATGCTGGCTGAAGATGGTTGGAATATAACAAATAGAATACAGATTTTGGAGCTGGACAAACTTGTCTTCGTCCACCACGTCCACATTGTATAATGTCGGGCACCTCATTTAATTGCTCAGGTTTAACATCCTCATTCATAAAATAATTAGTTTGTTTAGGGTGTTGTGAGAATTAAAGTGAAATGACTTGTATTCTGCATGATACTTAATAAATCTATTTCCTTTCCCTTAACCAGCCAAGGCAAAAGGGAGATGGAATTATGCCCCTTATATTATTGTTACGTATGCTTTCCTTTGGTGGTTCTCCAACGTGTAGTTTCTGGACGAGCAGCAGCATCACCTGGGAGCTTGTTAAAAAGGCCCAACTGAGCATCTCCTGAATCAGATTGTGGGCGTGGGCCTCAGCAATCTGTATTTCAGTTTAAAAACCATCTCTCTTTTTGATTTATCCTCCCAGCCCCTGCAGAGCAGTGGGTAAAACTGAGTAGCTATGGTGACTTGGCAGGGTCACAAAGCTGTTGAGTTGGGAGAAACCAGTAGAATGCAGATTACAGATAGTGCTCCTTCGGGGCCAGCAGAACTCAGCCATCACTTTACTGTTGGAAATGTGGAACAGCTACAAGCCTGGCCAATCGAATTTAGAGACCACCTCTCAGTGAGTAAGTGTCTCTGCTCATCCTCCTTTTCCCTCCTTGAGTCTGTGTGTGATGACATATCACCTATTCATTCATTAGACTAGAAAATATATACGAGAAGGGACATCTGAACCCTGGAGAAATAACCAGGCTCAAAGTGGCGTTCATGATGTTGATGAAGCTCTTAATGGACCCTTAGGGTGTCCTAGAAATTAGAGTGTCCTAGGGAAGTCAGAATGAACAAAGCTCTCGAAGTAGATAGACACTTGGGTCCCCCATGGGGCCAGCAGCAGGCTTAGCATTGTGGCCATAAAGTCATGGCTCGCTTTTTCACCACAGGGCAGACAGGTTGGGGTTGCAAGGAATTGCCGTTCACAATATGATAAAGTCTCAAATACTGTCCCAGACGGTGTCATTGCTGGGTGTGATGATGTGACAGGTTGCGTGGTCTCTCTCTTGGTCGTGGAGGGTTTGCGTGCTTCCAGCACACCCTGTGACGTCCTGGGGGCCGGAATTGCACTGACTTATTTTCTGTGGACCCGACATTCCAGGAGAACAAATTTATACAGTGAATTCTTTCAATAGAAATATTGAACTAGAATATCATGTCACAACACTTTTGTTGACATGTCAAAACTAGAAGAGTCAAATTTTTTAAAGAAAAACAGTGTTAAGAATAATATAACATAGAGAGAAACTTACTCCACATCGATCATCTTTTCATAAAATATGGGGATCTCCAAGAACAATTTTCTACATTGTTGTAAGGGGTATTATTCAGCTTCCATTTATTGTTGCAAAGAATTTTCATCGCCTTGTTGGCTTAAAGTAACTTTAATAAAACTAAAATATTTTGAAGTAAGATAGCCAGCCATAATCACAGCTAAGGTAGAGAATGTTTAAGGAGAAGATTATGGTCTTATTTGTGCATATAGTCTCAGGATAAAATATTCTCTCACTGTCATTCATCTGACATTTTCTCAGGATTTTTGTAACCATATATTAAAAGGTGGGATAAATTGTGTGTGGGGGGGTTGTGAAATTTGTTTCGGATTTAGTACTTTGTCAAAAACCATTTGCTATCAAGAAAATATATCAAAGGGATTGAAATTTCATTCTTGATTTTTATAAAATGATTTAAAATGCTGTGTTCTTCCATGTACTTACATGGTGTGCTCTATTTGACATTTATATATATATATCTCAATTATTTTTTAAATGCTAATAAAAGTGTTAGGTAAGATTTTAGGGCCATATGTGTGATTCTTCCCCATTCTCAACCAATTAGATGCAGCAAGACAACTAAGGCCAAACAGGGTACACTGCTCACCTGAGCTAGGTTTTAACTACAGGATTTTTCCTTTGAAAAGGTGATCTCCACCTCTGGTTACTTTAAGACTGAGTACTGGAACCAGGGAAGGTGGGTGGAGTCTCTTGGAGAATTCTACTCTCCTGGATTATCTGATTTAAAGGTACAAGAGCCAACATCTCTTAAATTTGATTTTGAAACTCTGGTCCACGAGGTTTCCAGGTTCTTGGTTACACTGAGGCTGCCATTAATCCCTTCAGCCACAAAGCCCCCCGGGAAAGCCAAAGGCAGGTCTAACTCAGTAACAGGGGGCCTGAAATCTTCAGGGTGATTAGGAGCTTAAGGCTGGGCAGTCAAGAGAAGGAAGGATGGGATTCCAGTCTTTTACTCTTGCCGAAAGGGAGGACAGTGCTGAAGACAGCCCTTAGATCTGAAAACCAAACCCCCTTGGGCTACCCACAGCTCCGGGAGCCTGGGGGTCCTGAAGGGTGGTAGGATTTGAGAGGGAAAAGAATAAAAATGAATAAGTGGGTGTTTTTAATCCAAATTACTTAAATAACAATTACAAAATGTCAAGAAACACTAAAAAATGGGGGGGGGGGTAAATTTATTACAGAAATACTTCGGTGCAGAATAGGGGGATTTCCACAACCCAAAAGGTGTTTCAGATGTGAAATGAGACGAGTGGGGACTCATAGACAAAGCCGGGGTCAGGGGCAGTAAATGCAGACAACTGTACTTGAACAACAATAAAATTTTTTTTAAAAAGTGGGTTTGTGGTTACAGCTGTTTACCTACTCGGCCTCTGAGCTGATGTCTGGCACCTAACTGCTCAGTAGTGGGTGACGTGCTGCGTGACCCAGAAGCCACATTTAGTCCCAAATAGAAGAGGCTCTTCGGTAGTAAAGGACCCCAATCCAGCCACAGCCCAAGCTTCTCAAGCTTGCCTAAGGACGAGAATCCCCCGAAATTCCTATTAAAACTCAAGGCCCTGGGACTCTCCACACCACTGAAGTCCTGGGTGAGGTGAGGGTAGTGAGCACCCGGGTGGTTGTTGTCAGAAAAACATCCACCGTGTTGGAAAGATGCTCCTTGTAGTAGTATCTACTGTTAGTGGTAAATGCGGAGGAACTGGGCTGGAGTGGGGACAGGAGGCCTGGGATGCTTCCAATGAAGTTTTATTTTTCTAAGAATCTCAGGAAGTTTTTCTGGGTCTTGGAGGTTTTAAAAAACTATCTAGGAAAGAAAATGAGTAAGTGAATTTAGGGTCAAAGGACACAGCTACGCAATAGCCAAGAGGTGGAAGCAACCCAGGTGTCCATCAACCCGTGAGTGGATAAAGAAATGTGATCTCCACATACAGTGGAATATTATTTAGCCTTGAAGGAAATTCTGACACATGCTACTTGTATAATGGGTGAACCTTGAGGACATTATGAAATAAACCAGTCACAAAAGGACAAATATTGTAGTCAAATCACAGAGACAGAAAGCAAAACGGTGGTTGCCAGGGGCAGGGAGGGAGAGGGGAAAGTTTCGTGGGTAAAGCATTTCGGCTGCCACGTGAGAGTTTCAGAGCTGGATGGTGGTAGTAGCTGCGCGACAGGCGCATGGACTTGGTGCTACTGAGCTGTGCACTTCATGGTAAGATGGCAAGTTCATTAGGGGTGTTTCACTGCAGTTTAAGAAATGAGACGGTTGGTAGAAACAGGTATCCTCGCTTTCCAGAGTTTACACCACTTCGCTTGTACGAAAGACCTGTATTAGTACCTATTTTTGCTAACTCAAAGAAATATACACAGGATTTTTCGCTTCGAAGGGAAAAAAAGGCAAACCGTGAAAACGGCGTTCAGGTTTGTTTCGCAGCGAGCTGTCACAGAGGCAGCGCGACCCGGAGCCGCGGGCGTGGCCCCTCGGCCCCTCGGGAGCCCCACGCAGCCCCGAGCCGCGGACCCTGCACTGGGCCTGTGACTGTGAGCGCCGCGCTGCATCTCCGCGTACTCTGTGCTCACGCCAGCAAGACGGTCCTCGCGCAAGTGCTTCTGCGCGTCAGGCCGGTTCGGCTTTCGGAAGATTCCGCAGGAATGCGCTGACTGCGGACAGCGGCGGTAGTGGCACTACGAGTGGGCCAGCCCCTGCGAATTCCGGGATTCCGAACGCGCCGCCCCGGTGGAAGGCCCTTCCCAGCTCCTAACGGCCTGGCCCTGCTAGTCTTCGTCCCAGTCTCCTCCTGCGTGATCTCAGCACGGGCCTAATGTGAGGGCCAGACGCCCCTCGCTCCTGAGAGGAGCTTCGCTTTCACCGTGTTGACCCCAGGCCCTCTCTCTAAGTGGCTACCTGTCAGTTTCCATTTTAGCTCTACCTTTCCACCTGCAGGGCTGCTGACCACCAGCCGGCATATTACCTGTATTGATTCTCTAAGAGCCGCCAAGGTGGAGAGAGAGACTGTATAGTAAGGCAGCCCCCAGCTCTTAGCCGAGTGGGATCATAAACGCCCCCATTAAAGGTTTCATTCAATAACAATCTTTGCTAAAGTAAATGGACATCAGCTCCCCCACCCCCGACTGAAACGGAGGCCATTATCCGTGGGCAGAGAGCACTGGGCTGGGGCAGTATCAGTTTCCACATTTTCAAGTGATTAATGAAAAGCTGCATTCTTTTCAGGCCATAAAACACCAAGGAAAAGTCTATTCATTTAGCTATTGTACATATTAGCTTATTTATTTATGGCTAATGCTGCCATCAGCATTCCCTGGGTGGAGCGTTAACTCACCCAGTGATTGCTGGGTAAACTGCTAGAAAACAGACATGCTAAATTGGTTTGCATGCAGCAAGCACAACGTATTGCTATGACGCAGAGCGATTTAAGTTTATTTTTTCATTTCAAACACAAATACACTGTCTTTATACTCTATTTTGAATCATTCATCTCATGTTAAAGCATTTTACACTCGCATTTCTATTTCATCCAGAGTTCACGAAGATTTGTTTTCAACCATGTTCTTACAAAATAAACATTTTCAATCACTTAACCATCTCCTCTAGTTATTTAAAGATCTTTACTACCAAATCGTGAGTTCTTTTGTGTCAAGAAACATCTTTCCCTTCTTGCCCTCTCTTCTCCCTTCTTCTCTCTGTTCCTTCTTTCATGAAATAATTACTGAGCACCAAACGGGGACCACCCCGGAAATCTGTCGTGCACATCAAGGATTCACTGGGTGTTGATAAAATCAATTGGGGGGGATAGTGTCTAGTCCTACTGTCATTGCAGGATTTAGGAAAGGAAGTGGACCTCTAAGTTGGTGTTTTCTGAAGGTTAGGGTTCAGAATTTGAACCCTATTTCTGTTAGTGCAGGTCGAAAGATAGCATGAAAAGTTCCATCACCTTCACTCGTTAATGGCTAACTTGCACACAGACTGGGAGACAGAAGAAGTGAAAGTGTGTGCAGCGAAATGCAGGTGTCCTTTCATTCAATTATCCCCCACTGGTTATTTTTTTTTTGGTTGTTAGGTGAGACATAAATGTAGAAAAACGAGAGGAATTACAAAGAAAGGCCTCAAACGCCATTTGTTGCTGGACCTTCAAATTAAGGTTCTGCTGAAACAAATAGGGACAGACTGACTGCTGTCAGTTCCACCAGGGTGTGAGCCAAGGAAGCGTAAAATTATTTCCAGCCTTGACTTCCAACCCTGAGCCCCGTGGGTGACCTGAGCTCGCTGGGTGTCCGAGAGGTGCGGGTCTGCGTCTGCCTCGCCGCTCCCGTGTCCTCGGGAAGCTTCATGGGCTCCGTCTCTTGCTAGTCTTCATCTGTAAATGTCGGGAGCCCGCACGGCCCCTCCTTGGCTGGCTCCCACCGCCATCTGCACCCTGGCAATTTCTACATTGCCATCTGACTTCCTACTTGGAATCTCTATGTGTGCCTTGAAGGCAACTGATTTTGACATGTCCAAAACTAAACTTAAGGTCTTTCCTAAAATCTCTTAGGAATGGTGCTACCACCTACTGTCCCAGAAACCTGGCGGTCGCACCTCACACCCAGCTTGCATGGTTTATCTCAGAAGCCTCAGGCCCATCAGCTTGAGGAGAATGAGAAGGTAGTTGCTGCTTCCACTCCTGCCCTTGGCCAGACCACTTCCTTCCAGCCAGAGGCATCTTTACAAAACACAAATTGTTTATCACTGCTTTTGAATAGCTTCCTGTTCATGGTCCAAAACTGTTAACCTTCAAGGCCTCCCATTTCATCCTGAGACACAGACCCCTTAGATTCTAAGGCTTAGAACCTGTGCTCTGACCACTTCCGCTTTCTGAGAGTTTCTTTAACCAGCCAAACTACTTTTTGCCCTAGGACCTTCTCTGATTATTGCCCTTCTGCTGGAACACTCCTCACCCTTCTGGAATCCAGCTTGGAGTGCTCACTGCCTGGATTTGGAGCTAAGCCTCTGCTATTTAACCATTTGTGTGACTTTTAACTTGCATTGGTTTTCTTATCTGTAAAATGGATGAATAGTCCTTAGCTACCTGGGCTACAATAAGGATTAAGTAAAATCAGGTGCCTAATCTTATTCTTAATAAAAAGAGCACTTTTATGTCTTTAATAAATGTTAGATATTAACATCAATATTTTGTGTTTCTAACAAGCATAGTGCCCTGTATGTAACACATGGCTCAATAAATATTTATTGAATTAATAAATGAACAATGTATGAAAGATGAGATCTGGCAGCCTCTTTATTGTCACTCCTGTAGAACAAAAATGTCCCTTTGGGAGGGTGACAGCAGCCACCCAGGGTGTATGACAACCTGGAGAAGGAAAGGCAAGGACACAAAGCAAGAGAACAAGTGGGAAGCACGCCTGTGTGAAGACATGAGGGAAGGGACATCACGAAGGTGAGGCTGTGCCTAGAGTTACCAGGCAGAGCGACGTCAGCCCAGAGTTCCGCCCGGTGTGACCTGTGTAAGTCGGGGTGGGGGGTGGGGGCGAGGTGGGATTACGTTCATTCAGTCAACAGCGCGCATGGTGCTCAGAGCTAGAGAGGCCTAGCCCAAGAGGTTAAAGGGAATACAGTACCCCGTGGTACCTCGGGGATCCCATCAGGCCACCTTCTACCCACAACTAGACCTTGTCACTTTCATGGCCTCAGCAGATTCTCAACATCAATCGAAGGGCACCCTCATTCTGTTAGGTCCAGTACAGAGACTGGACAAGGCTTTCAGAAGCAATCTGGCCCTGTGCACCAGACGTCTTAAACAGGTCTGTAGTCTTTCACCTGGTCATTCCAGCTTTAGGAGGCCATTCCATAGAGTCAGCAATGCAAAGATTTGTCAAGAAGGATGTTTTTAGTACTGCTTTTTTATTTTTATTTATAAGAGAAAGTTTATTTAGAAAGTTACAGAGGTAGTAGAAGTGAGCCAGCTGGGCTTAAGCCAGGCTTAAGGAACAAGTTACAGAAGAAAAGAAAAGGAAAAGGCGGGGGTGGGGGGCGTCCCTCGGAGTTTAGGAGAGGGACAGGCAAAGGCTAAGCGCTGGGGTGGGGGGCGGGAGAGACAGGGGAAAGGGGAGGGCCGCCGCATCCGAGGCCCAGAGAACTGCCCTTAGCACTGTTGTTGACAATGAAAACTGATAAAGTAAATGTTCGGCAACAGGGTAAAACGAAGTATTGGGTGTCTATTAAAACTTCAGTTTTTCGAAGAATGTTTGATGTTCTTTCTTCAAACCTAAAAAAAAAGCTCACAGTATACAGTTGACCTTTGAACGATGTGAGTGGGGGCAGGTGGGGACTCCGAATGCCGCGTGGTTGAAAAGCCCCAACTTTTGACTGCAGTCGGCCCTTCCCGTCAGCGGACTCAACCGGCTGCAGCTGGGGACAGTGCCCTCCATCCCCGGTGGGCATCGGCTGCTGGGCATCTGCCCTTGGGAGAGTTTTCCACCGCCGTTTGCTAAGTCCGCCTATGGGAAACCCAGGATAGGACGGGGGGAGCCCACTGTATTTAATACAGAAAAAAAAAAAGCCTTCTCTAAGTGGACCCGCACAGTTCAAACACCTGTTTTTCAAGGACCAACTGCAAAGCTCAGCCAACAAGAATACAACTGTCTCTACAGCAGCTGCGTATCCCCACTGAGCTTACGTATTGCGTCTGCACTGAAGACCGGTAGAAACCACGGGTCTCCGGGTGTTAGTAGCTAGCTAGGCAGAGGGGCATTATTACAAGGAAACCCTCCCAACAGGCCTTATTTTCGGTCTTTCGGGGCAGTCTTCGTGCACTGAGGCTATCCGGCCACCCAGGGCGGGCCTGCCACTCTGCTGGCTCTCAGTTTCCTTATTTGTCAAAGGAGGAGGTCGGACTACATCATCGCTAAGGCTTCCATGAACAAATATGCAAGGTAGGCGCGATCTCGGATAACATTTGCGATTGAGCTGGGTGCAAAGCCGCAATCAAGGTTGGAAAGAGAAAAGCGCAGAACGGGCACCGGGTTGCAGGACCGGGGGCAACAGGGCAGATTCTGAGGAATGTGGGAATGTGGTCGCCGGTCCCAGGGACTCGCAAGCAGGTGCTTCGGAGTCACCAGATGGCTGAGACACAGTCTCCTGGCCGCGTGTCCCGGGCCCAGCGGCTGCCCGGGTTCCACCTCCCCCTGGTTTTCTGGTCTCGAGTGGGCATCGACCCGGTCTCTGCGTTGAGTCGCTACGACCGTCCCTCCTCCCCCGCCCCCAGCCGGGGAGCGGGTTGGGGCAGCCGGTGGAGGCGCAGCCCGCCCCCGCGCGCAATGATCCCCTTGGGGACATTTCTGGGTGAGGGGACGCCAGAGGTCACAGCAGCGGAGACCTCCGAGGGACTGGAGGGCTGTTTGAAGCCTTTCAGGCCTAACCAGAGCTCTAAATCGGAGGCCATTTAATTGGCCTTGTAATTTCCGATCGATTGCCGAATTCAACACATTGAAGGGCACTGGGGAGAGAGGGGGTGGGGACGCCACTACCCTGCCCGCCTCGACAAACGGAAGGGCAGCCACCCCGTCCTCCGGCAGAGGGTGGGCCCCTCGGCCCCTCCCCGGCTCCCCGCCTCTCCCGCCGCCGCTAAGCGGGAACCTGGGTGCTCAGGTTCCCTGCGGCGCTGGGACCAGGGGAGGGGAGGGGAAGGGCTCGGAGGGGCAGCGAGCGACCTTCCTGCGGCGCCAACCTGCTGCTCCGAGTGCGACGACCCCGAGGGAGGCAAGAACGGGGAGCGGATTTGGAGAGGAGCTGAGTCGAGATTTTAAAAATAACTGTTTTCTCTCTTTCTCAGCACCCAACCACTTAAACATTTCCAGTCTCTAACCAAATTATGTCTATATGTTCTCTTTTTTAAACAGAAACTGTTTTGTACACTTCTCTCCCCCCATACTCACCAGAGTGAACATTTTCTGTTGAGGAAAAGTGTTTTCCATAACGTGACTTTAAACGTGTGCATTAAATCAAGCACACTGTCATGTAAGTAGCTTCTGATTTTCAATCTTACAAATAGCTGTGCTAAGTATCGGTGTAGGTCGATGCTTGCCTACGTCCCGGATTGCTTTTCATTCGAACCAGTTTCTGGCTGCGAACTAACGGGACCGACGCAGGTACGGCAGCGAAAGGTTTAAACGGCACCATTTGTGCCGACGGCAGCGACAGCGCAGGTTCAGCACTTGGCAGAGACTTAAGCGCAGCTAGTGTTACTTCCTTCCCTTACCCTCCAGCCTTCTCTGCACACCCTCAGCAATTATTACTCAGATCTCTCCTGGGTGGCCACAGGTTTCCCGGTAGGGAGGCCGCCCGGCCAGGAGACTGCGCGTCGGAGTGTGGGTGAGAGTTCTGGAGGGGAAGAGACACGGTCCAGATCCAGGTTAAGGACCCTTGTCCCTCCCAGGTGACATCCAGGGCCCGGCCCCGCCCCATCCCCGTGCAAGGGCGTGGCATGGGGGGGTCGTGACAATGGCTGTGATGACAGGTGGCCCTCCCCTGAGCTGCTGGCCATGGAGGTGCGCAGTCTCCCTCTCCCTCCTCTCCTCCTTTCCCTCCCTAATCCCACGCCTTCGGACCTCCTCCCCTCGCCCCCACCCGAGGCTACCGGAGCCCCCACGCCCGGGTGAGTGGGCCGCCCAGCCGCCGGGAAGGCTGGTCTGCGTCTAGAGAGGGGGCGGGCGAGCGCTGTACGGGGAGAACTGAAGCTCTGCCCTCGCGGCCCCGGGCCGCAGCTGCGGTTCCAGGCTGAGCCCCGGCTCAGCGTCCTAACCCTGGAGGCTGGGCCGGCTCTGCTCACTCTTCGGGGCCGCCTAGGCTGCAGCTAGAGGCCGGCCTTTTAAGGAAAGGGGCTCTCTACCTGAAACTAAATAGGGCGACCGGTTTCTTTTGGTGGTCTTTTTCTTTTTGCTGCAACTGCCCGGGACCTCAGAAGTAGAGAGTTTCTGCGTGGGGCCAGGCTGAAGCAAGGCGTTCACGCCGGCAGGAGCCTTCCCCCGCGATCCTCGTCTCTCTGTTTCACCCGCTGGTCAGGAAGTGAGAGGGCGAAGCCTTAAGTACTAGCTCGATGCAGACCCTTCAACTGGCATTTTGTGAAGTTTTTCCATTAATCACTCGTCCCAGGTCTGTTCCCTGTGTATATACTGCTCACTACTATTTAAATTTCTTCAGTACAACAGAGTATGGCTTATACTTCTTACTTTAGTTAGCTGATAGATGAAAATGCATGTAATACAGATTTTTTACATACCAAATATATGTTTTTAGTATACAACCTGCCTACCCGTATACTACTGTTTGGGCAAGAGAAGAAACTGGGACTAAAACAGTGACGTGGCCATAGGCTGCCTCCCATGCTCACGGCCCTTTGAACTGTTTTTAAGGGAAATGTCCCCCAAGTACTGTGGGGTGGGGAGACGTGTGGGTAGATAATGTTCTCTACCTGGATAACGGTGTTTCACCCAGAGCTAAATTTTACACCTTTAAGTCTCAGCTTAATTTTTCTCATTCTGACGTTTCCCCACAAAATGAGGAAACATAAATTCCCAGCATTGAATGGATTGATTGGGATGGATAATCCCTCTCTGCTGGTCTGTGGTCACTGGAAGTGAGGGTGTGGGAGTCTGGGCAGTGGACCAGATGTCCAGTGCATGAAATGTGCATTCGGTGGTGAGGTAGCGTCAGCCAGGGGGCTTGGGACAAGCTGCAGTCAGAACGCAGGGAAGCTTAATGGAAGGCAAACGTGGTAAAGGGAGTTTTGGAGACGTGGAGGGTCAGCATTTAAGAAAATGGATGAAATCTCGTTAGATCATCATTTGCGAAAGATTGACTCAAGATGTGGAAAATGGGGAAAGAAAAAAAGTCAAGCAGTTTGTAGAATCTAAACGTTTATTATGCTTTTATTGTCATGTTTCTGGAAGAAGGTATGATAAGGACAAGTACTATATACAATAGCACAAGAGTGTAAATTAGGAAAGAAGTGTCTATTTTATTTGCTTGGTTTGGAAAGGCCAGAGGAAACACGGCAGTTTGAACCCAGATGTTTATAGTTGCTCCATCATAAAACTGCTACTAATAAACTAAAAGGCTCAAAAAGTCCACACAACTCTGAGGACAAGGGGAAAGGAAATCACAGTAGATGCAATATTCTGAAAGCAGATAGTCCAGGAATAACTGATTTAGCCAGCCTGAGAGAGCTGACTCCTGAGGCAGTGAGGGAACTTGAACCTAGACGACTTCCACCACAGACCCCAGAAGGCTCAGCAAATGAAACACTGTGTTCTTCCGCAAACGGAGCGTCGGTGGGGATGCAGTCGGGAGAACTGGGAGAATGTTTCGCAAGGAGAAGTCAGACCGTCAGATCTCATCTCCAGCCCGTGCCCCAGGCCCACCTGAGTGTGGGCAGAACAAGCCACACTGGAGTCACAGCCTGAAGAAGGATCCGTGGCATTGAAAACGTCTCCAATATGCCAGACAGAGATCAACATGAGAAAATAGAAAGAAAGAAAAACAAAAAAAAAAAACATTAACCGGGAGGAAACAAAGACAATGTATAGAGCAGGAACAAATTTTTTAAATCTCAGACCTTCAGAGATGTGGGGCTCTAAATGGGAACTTAGAGGACAGGCACCTCCTGGAAATTAAAAATATGATGGAAAAAAGTAGAACAGTTGAAAGAGTAGATGAAATTCAGGAAATTATCTAGAAAGTAGAACAAAGAGACAAATAAGTGGAAAATGGCAGAGAAGAAAATTAAAAGTTCAATCTAGGAGACCCCAGATCCAAATAATAGAAATTGAAGTTGTTCCCCTGCCCCCCACCCCAGCGACTTTACCTCATAAGCACACTTTCCTAGAAAGCGTCTGAAGGATGTTTCACAAAAGGAAAGGCAAAAACCAAGACAAAGAAGATCAAAGGATCCAGGAAATGAGGCAGAACCCAGAAGTTTGTATTCCAGAAAAGAAGTTACAGGATAACGGCCATGCTGCAGGACAAGGAGGTGACCAGTCCAAACCTGAGCAGCATGAAGGCCACCAGAAGGGACATCTCCAAAGAGCTGGGGAGGGGAATGAGGAAAAAACCCAGCGAGAACTAAGTAAGCGCTTATCCCCAGGAGGCCTACACACCATGTCTCGTGATTCCTGAGAAGTTCTAGCACATTTTTGCAAGTACTCAACACCAGTATCAATGGGCAGTGGAAAGTGGCCTTTGCCGTCACTGCAGCGAAGAGCGTGGGGAGAAGATACGCTCACTGGCGTTGAGGAAAGCAGACGCCGGCCTCAGCAAGAGGGCAAGAGGGTGCACAGGGAATGAGGTGGAATGTGTGATCACCTGGTGCAGAACGCACACCAGTACAAGATTCCAGACTGGTTCTTGCACAACCGGAAGGATGAGAAGGATGGAAGCTACAGGCTGGTGCTGGCCAATGCTCTGGACAACAAGCTTCATAAAGACCTGGGCTGAAGAAAATGAGGACCCGCAGAGGGCTACGCCACTCCTGGGGTCCTGTTGGAGGCCAGCACACCAAGACCACAGACCGCCCGGTCGCACTGTGGGTATGTCCAAGAAGAAATAAGTCTGTGGGCCTTGTCTGTTAATAAGTAGTTTATACACCTGAAAAGAAAAAGAAAAAAAAACCTAAGTAAGCAAGTGACCAAACAGACAATGATTAATTCCGGAGATAAAAAGAAATGACACATAAAAGGAAAAGGACATTGTAGCCAGTACACTATTTAGCTCAGCTGGGAATAATACCTACAGCTATGATAACAATGGCTAATATTGGTTAAACTCAAGTCAGAGTAATTTGATG
Source organism: Micronycteris hirsuta (assembly GCA_004026765.1). NCBI lineage: Eukaryota > Metazoa > Chordata > Mammalia > Chiroptera > Phyllostomidae > Micronycteris > Micronycteris hirsuta. Next base: position 43,537 of record PVJI01003433.1, read on the forward strand.
AGACAGAGAAAACAGTGAGTCTGATAATGAGGTCCAACATTTCCGTGAGCATTTCCCAAACTGTGTTCATGTGATTTTGGGTGTTTTTTTTTCCCACTGTTCCAATAGTTCTGTCCGGTCTTCACTAGGAACTGTCATCCTCTAAGGGAGGAGCCGTGAGGGGCCCAGGAGGCAGGGCAGTGTGCTGCTGGCTGATGCCACTCAGGAGGAGCAGGGAGCTCCCACGCCCAGAATTCTAGGACAGCTTAATTGGAAGGAGCGATGTGTGGTGTTTGATAAACTCACTTTTATGTGTTTGTCACTACTTTTAGCTTTGAATGCCATGCTGGTTTGAGTTGTTACAAGTGAAAATTTTACATGAGAAATGCATACTCGGGTGCCCTTTTATCATTTTGTAAACTTGTAATACCCAATATGAACATCAAATGAAATCTAGATAATAATAATTAAATTAATTGGAAGTGTGTTTGTAAACAGAGTAAAAACTTTATACATATATACTAGTTTAAGCTATAAGTAGGGTAAAGTCATCTGTATCTTTCCAATTTAGTCAATGGTATTTCTTTTTATTGTAGTATTAAAGGAACTCATAACTGACCTATTTCTGTTAGTCTAGTTTTAATACTCAGAAAGAATTGCCTTAATATCCTCACCTGCCTTTCCACAAGAGGGGCTTGGTAGTCTGGTTTTACAATTATGTCCTTGAATAACTTCCTATAATTTGCTGGGTAGCATTATGGGCACATTCCCTCAAACTCCAAATTATAATTTTTTTCCCATTTTTGGAAGAAATGTCCTTTTGTTCTGGACATTTTTTTTCTTTCTTTTTTAGAATTACAACCTCTATGTAGAAATACAGTTATTCTTCATTCTTACCCTGCAATTTAGTTTACTAACCAGGAAACTCCAAATTATTGAAAATATATTTTCTTTTTCTTTTTTTTTAGATTTTATTTATTTTTATTTTCAGAGAGAGGAGAAGGGAGGGGAGAAAGAGCAATGTATGGTTGCCTCTCAATGGCCCTCACTGGGGACCTGGCCCGCAACCCAGGCATGTGCCCCGACTGGGAATCGAACCGGGACCCTCTGGTTCCCAGCCCGCGCTCAATCCACCGAGCTACACCAGCCGGGCGAAAATATATTTTCTAATAGAATTTCAGACAGAAGGTCACTGACCTATCATTCTAAGTAGTTTGGTCAAGATTATAATTAAATCTTTTTTTTTTTTTTTGGCTAGGGGCATAAGTTTCGAGAGAATGTGTAATCTTGCCCATTTCTTCCTCAGTCATCTGGTACACATTTTTGGTGCCTATTCCCTGCTGTGCCTCTGAGCAAACACTGGGCACTGATTGAACATATGCTGTAACTCATGCAAAAGGCTTCTTGCTAGAAATTGATTTGTTGAGTTTTAAAATGCCTCTTAGAATAAGAATCCCCATGAAATTTCATCTTGGAATAAAGAGCAGTATGTATGATTGACATCACCAGGGATGTCTGTGTGCTGAATATGTACCATTTTTTGTAGTCATTATATTGAACATGCCTCGTTTCAAGAGTGTGACCTTGAGCTGTCATTGCTTTAGAAAACATGGTCTGGTTAGGACATCCATTAATGTCCTAGAACAAATGCTGTAGCAGAATCCTCAAGGGGGACAGGGGTTTTACTGGTCTCTGGACACGGGAATCCATTTGTTGGAGTGAACGCTGAGTGTGATGAGCTGTAAAATGAAGTTAATTTCTGTGCCAGACCCAACTAGGTGAAAGACCGAGCAAGCGGATAAGATGAAGGCTGCATTTCCTTCAGAGGGAAAAGTAATGGCCTTTTTTTCAGATATTGTCACAGGCGCGTTTGGCTTATTTGACAAGGCCCATGTAGAACTATAAAGAGGAATGTAATCTAAGTAAGAGCTCCAAGTCAGCATCCAGGAAACTCTCATTGTGAAATCTTTAATTTCAGGTTGTACTTCATGCAGAGTAGTAGAAGAACACCAGAGAACACCTTATTGCTCAAAGTATCCTGTAAGTGACAAAGCTATTAATATCGTTCTTGTGAGTGGTTGTAGTTGAGAATTTTGAAACAGAAGAATTGGAATTTTCTATCTTCCATTTGGGGTCCTGATTATTGAAGCTGGAACAGTGTAACGTTTTTATTTATATTTATTAGTAGGAATTAATTTAGTTGAAGTTTGGGGGTAGCTTTCCAGATGAGATTCTCTCTAAGTTACTAATAGTTTTTCTATTATTTCTCATGGAAAGTCTTTCCCCCATTATTTACAGTTGCCCTGCTGTTTTTAAACACAACATACATTATATTAGACAGACTGCATTTAAATTTTTCCTTTCACCCCTCCCCACCCCCACTCACTCATAATTGTTTTGTAAGCAAAGTGTTAGCCTTACCATACTGCCCAGTATGACGATATAGCTTGGAGATTTTTAAGTTGTTATATTTAAAATTCTACCTCTTTTTGCTTATTGAGGAACTTACCTCCTATTTTCTGACTGGTGCGCTGTGAAAATTAAAAGCACAGACATTTCAGGGAGATAAAATCACCCACGTGATTCTGAGCAGGAAACTCAGGTGTTTCCTGTTGGTAAAATGAGGAGGATAATCCCTATCACGCAGGTATTTTGCGTGGATTTTATAACTTAGAACAAAATCGGGTCCCAACATAGTAGTATCTTTTTCACTAATTGTATGCTTGACATTATTTAAGTGCTCTTGGAAAATAGGACTGTAGTTTATTTTTAAAGCTTTAAACATCCCGATTAAAATTCTACCTTCCAAAGGTAATATTTTATGTGCCAGGTCCTCTTCTAAACACTTTATGGTGGATTTTATTACCATCCTTCTTGCACAGATGAGGAAATTGAAATACAGAGAGGAAAAGTAATTTGTTCATGTGTAAGGTAGGTCTGAGAATTTTACACAGCACACTTCTGCAGAGGTCTTTTTATTCTTAAAAAATGTTTTAAAGATTTTATTTACTTATATTTTAGAGAGATGGGAAGGGAGGGAGAAAGAGAGAAACATCGATGTGAGAGAGAAACACTGATCAGTTACCTCTCACACGTACACCAACTGGGGACCAGGCCCACAACCTTGGCTGTGCCCTTAACCAGGAATTGAACCCGTGACCTTTCGCCTTGTGGGATGGCACCCAACCAACTGAGCCGTGCCTGCCAGGGCTTAAATTTTTTGAATAGGTAAGACAGTCAAATGCTTAAAAAATAAAATAAGATACATGAAATAAAACTGTGCAATGAAATATCTATCCCCTTCTCCCAAGTGTCTCTCATTCTCTGAAGCAGTTGTTAGTTTTTCAGGTGCACTCCTAGAGTTTTGTTCGCATGTCAGGCAAACACAGATGCATTCCTTTTCCCTCCCCATTTTCTTCCATGTGAACTTTTAAAATTTATCAAAATACCTGCAAAACTTTTCCAGTCAGAAGCTAGAGTGCATTCTCGTTCCTTTTTAGAGCTGTGTAATACTCCATTGTATAATACATTACAGTGTACTTAGTTCATCTTTTTTTTTTTTTTTTTAAGACAGGGGAAGGGCGGGAGAAAGAGTGGGAGAGAAACGTTGATGTGAGAGAGAAACATCCATTGGTTGCATATCTCATACATGCCCTGACTGGGGACTGAGCCTGCAACCTAGGTATGTGCCCTGACTGGGAATTGAACAGGCGACTTTTTGATTTGCAGGATGACGCCCAACCAATTGAGCCACACGGGCCAGGGCCTTAGTTTATTTATTGACAGACTGTTGTTTCTGATCTTTGCTGTCATAATTAATGCGGCAATGGATAACCATGTGTGCAAGTGTAATTGGATGCATCCCACATGTGGTTAAATACTATTCTCGTGCGTAATGTTGACAGATGCCACCAAGTTGCAGTCCAGTGTGAGAGAGAGTGCATTCCCTCACAGCCCTGCCAAGTATGTTACCCAATTTATGGAGTTTTGCTAATCTGAGACATGAGAAATGGTGACTCAGAGCAGCTCTAATTTGCACCTCTCGTTGTATGAGGAGTTCCATAGCCTATGCTCTTGACCGCGGTACTGGATGGCCGCTGAGCGCACTAGAGAACCCTAGTGGAAGGAAATTTTTATCCTCCCATTCTAACATTTCATTTGAAATGTGTGGACTCAAAATTATTGCTTCTGTTATTTTGTCCAAAAAAGGATGTCACGTTCCCTCGCCTACTGTAAAGTCTCAGAGACAAAACAAAGTGAGAGGTTCACCATCAGAGACCAAGTGGATGGGAACTGGCGGGGCCAGTGACTCCCGAGGTGCTCCAGCCTGGGAGCGTCTTTGGACCTCAGTAAACTCCACTAGCCACCTGCTGCATAATTGTGTGCAGGTTTGCTGAACTCCAGGGCTTGAATGCAAATGGATCTCAACTATACATATATTTCACTTGAATGTTTAATTATGACTTATCTACATACATTATTCATATTTCAATAAAATTCCTCCTGAAAAGTGCCCCCAGCACCCCAAATAAATATAAATTCTTTGTATATTTTATTATAACTTTAAGACATGTCCCTTAGCATGCCCACTTCTGGCAGACTGCCTCCCTTAAGCCCCTATACAGGAGTGGGTATAGAAAAATCAATGCCTGCTTTAGTCCCTTATAAACATGTGCATCAAAATGTTGCTCAGATAAATCTTGAACACTACCTTCTACACACCCGATTCCACCTTTATGGTCTTTAAACGCTGTGAGAAAATTTTTCTTTGTACTTAGTTGCAATGTACCTTCCAGTGGCTTCCATCCATTGGCGCCATACAGAACATGTGGAATCACTAGTGCAAAACCATTAAAAAAATTTTTTTTTAACAATTTCATTTTATTTTCTTCTTTTTAAAAATTTTATTTAATTTAGAGAGAAGGGAAGGGCAGGAGAAAGAGAGGGAGAGAAACATTAATGTGTGGTTGTCTCTTGTGAGCCCCACTACTGGAGACCTGGCCCGTAACCCAGGCATGTGCCCTGACTGGGAATCAAACCTGTGACCTTTGGTTCACAGGCCAGCACTCAATCCACTGAGCCACACCAGACAGGGCTAGTGTTACACTTTTAATGCATAAACATATATAAAAGAATTATATAGATACAGAATTAGCATTAACCATGTATAATGCACATCCTTATTTTTCCCTCAAAAACTTGACCAAGAAAGTGCTCATTATACACAGCAGAATATGGTAACACTTGATGGAAGTGGCACAATTTCTTCCTTCCCTCTTGCTTGCTATCTTTCTATCCTCACATCTTTTTTATTTTATTTTATTTTTTTAGAAGAATCTTTTTTTTTAAAGATTTTATTTATTTATTCTTAGAGAGAGGGGAAGGGAGGGAAAAAGAGAGGGAGAGAAACAGCAATGTACGGTTGCCTCTCACATGGCCCTCACTGGGGACCTGGCCTGCAACCCAGGCATGTGCCCTGACTGGGAATCAAACCGGGATCCTTTGGTTCCCAGCCCGCACTCAATCTACTGAGCTACACCAGCCAGGGCCTCATATCTTTTTTAAATATTTTGTTTATTTTTGGACAGAGCGGAAGGGAGGGAGAAAGAGATGGAGAGAAACATCAATGTGTGGTTGCCTCTCGTGCACCCACTACTGCGGACCTGGTCTGTCACAACCGAGGCATGTGCCCTAACTGGGAATCGAACCCATGATCCTTCGGTTCGCAGGTTGGTACTCAATCCACTGAGCCACACCAGCCAGGGCTAAACTTACATCTTTTAAAATGTGTAAACCACACTTTATCTTAAAAGCTACGCTTGTTTCCTTATGAAAAAAAATATCTATAGGCATTGCTCAGATTTCTTTTTCTCTGATCAAAGAAGGGTCTTGTTTTGGACTGCAGTTTCAGAAACTACGTAGTTTAAACTCACAGCAGCAGCATGCAATTTTTATGGTAATAAAATGTACATAACATAAAAATTATTTGAACCATTACTACTTTTAGTCATTATTACATTTAATTGTGATAAGATATGCATAACATACAATTGAGCCTCTTCACTATTTTGAAGTGGGTAGTTCAGGCATTAAGCGTATTCCCAGTGTAGGAGTGCAACCAGCGCCAGCATCATCTCCAGAACTTTGCAGAACTAAAACTCTATACCCGTGAAACACTGCTCGCCATTTCTCCCTCCCCTGTAGCCCCTGTCAACCACCATTCTACTTCCTGTCTTTATTATGGTGACTACCTCATGTAAATGGAATCATACTATATTTTTCTTTTTGTGACTGGCTGATTTCACTTTGCATAATGTTTTCAAGGTTCACTCATATTTTCGCATGTGTCAGGATTTCCTTCCTTTTTAAGTCTGAATAATATTCCATTGTATGTATATGCCATGTTTTGCTTATCTATTCATCCATCCATGCTCGCTTGGGTTGCTTCACCTTGTTACTATTGTAAATAATCCTGCCATGATTCTAGGTATACAAATACAGTTTTGAAACCCTGTTTTTAATTGTTTGCGGTCATTTTAACCATTTTTAAGTATACTACTTAGTGGCACTAAGCACATTCACAGTGTGGTACAACCATTGCCGCCGTCCTGCTCCAGAACTTTTTCATCTTCCTCCTGACATTTTTTTTTAAAGATTTTATTTTTATTTATTTTTAGAGAGAAGGGAAGGGAGGAAGAAAGAGAGGGAGAGAAACAGCAATGTATGGTTGCCTCTCACATGGCCCTCACGGGAACCTGGTCCGCAACCCAGGCATGTGCCCTGACCGGGAATCGAACCAGGACCGCTTGGTTCCCAGCCCGTGCTCAATCCATTGTGCTACACCAGCCAGGGCCCTCCTGACATTTTAATGAACACCAATTCTAAGTCAGGCAGGTTCTCCTGGAGATTAACAATGGACAAGATAAAATTCCCCTCATACTAGCCCTGGCTGGTGTAGCTTAGCGGTTGAGTGTGGGCTGCTAACCAGAGGGTCGCCAGTTCGGTTCCCGGTCGGGGCACGTACCTGGGTTGCGGGCCAGGTCCCCAGTGGGGGCCACGTGAGAGGCAGCCACACATTGATGTTTCTCTCCTTCTCTTTCTCCCTCCCTTCCCTTCTGTCTAAAATTGAATAAATAAATTCTTTAAAAAAAAAATTCCCCTCATACTAAACATACTTGCAAGACAAATTCTTCTTTTAAAGCCGCAGCACCAACCATTCTTCCTTCACCTGCTGGTGGAACAGCTTCAGGCTTGGTATCCTCCCCTCTGCTCTTGTTCCCTCCACTCCCTCCTCCTCACGCATTCAAAACCACAAACCTGACTTTACCACTCCATCACTTAGAGCCCGTTCCCATTGCTCTTAGGGAGTGTCCAAATACTTTAACATGCAAGCAGAGCCCGGCCTGATCTGGCTTCTGCTGGCCTTTCCAGCTTCAAGTGAGATACTCTTCTGCTTTCTCATAATCCAGGTGCTTAGGTTATTGCACGTGCCATTTCGTCGGGCTGAGCTATCTCCTCCCCCTTTTCCCTTCCTTTCCTGCTTCTTGCCAGGTGAACTTATTTTTAGTTTTCAGCTTAAATGCCTCTTCCTACCACTTCCACTTCTCCTCCATACACATTGGTTTGGTCTCCCCTTTCCTCGCTCATAATACAAGGTGTGGAGGAGACACGAGTAAGCAGGTGTGTGCAGAGCTAGGAATGGAGAGGGCGGGCGGAACAGGAAAGGCGACAGCAGCTGCGGTGAGAACACCTGAGAAGGCAGATGAATGAAGGGCATGGGGTTTGGGAAGAGATGTAAAGCGGTCAGAGTGGTGACTTAGTTGCTCTCAACAGGAAAGCGATTTTAGGCAAGTCACTCAGTTTCTCTAAACCTTAGTTGTTGTTTTTTTATCTTTGATGGATTAATAGACACATCACAGTTTTAACATGAGGTTTAAACAAGGGAATGGTTAAAGTGGATGCAGGGTGCTAGGACACGGTGGGCGTGTTCTCAGGTCTTTTTGGTAGCCTAGTCTGGGGATCAGTGTCTGGCTTGGGGCTGGCTTTGTGGATTTGGGGGGTCTCAGTATGTGGGTGATACTTCCAACCAGAAGACAGCCTGAGATTGCCAATGTGGAGACTCCAGCGTGGAGACGTGTGAGAGGTCTGAGGCTGGGCTGCGGGGACATCGGCACCCACACAGCAGGCACCCAGCCCCGCATGGCGCGCGGCAGGCACCCGATACATTCTCCAGGTGGACATATGGGTACAATACCCAGACTTGTGATGGAATCTCAGTCCTCTTTATTTATTTCCCCAAATTCTGGCCTTTGGGGGAAAAGCAAATTTCCAAGTAGCCCAGCCCAGAGTTGAGTACTGAGAGCAACTGAAAAAGAATTGCTTGTGTTAAAAGTCCTTTCCACCATTCAATATGTCTCTCTGCTGCTCTCTTTCCTTTTTCCCCCTGGGGCACTGTCTCTCCGGAATGAAGCATTCTTAGGCAAATGATCAGGGGAGGAAGCAAAATGAAACAACAGTTGTCCTTATCCCACCATCTCCTCCACCATATATTTAAAATCGAAATACCCAATGCAGACCAAAGTACCACATTTCTAAGCCACTTTTCCTTTAACAGAGGTCTGATTAGATGGGAAGATGCAAGCCCCAGGGATTTATTTAAGGTGATTGTAGTGGTCATTAAAAGAGGCTTCCTCTTGAGACTCCAGGATGGCTTTATACCTGGAACAATGGCCACAGTGCACTTTGGATGGGTGAGAGTGGCTCCTTTCTTTTGTCAAGCTGTCGCAAAGCTGCATAACAATAGAAGTAAAGGATCCAGAAAATAATTCCTTTAGGACCACCCAAGGTCTTATAATCCCTAGAAAGTCTGTGTACCCAGGGGTACCTGCAGTTCAGTCTGAAGGCTTGACCTTGGGAGGGGTCTGTGAGAGGTGGAATTTTCAATCCTCCTGGGAACCTCCATGTCCACTTTCTGGTCACAAAGAAAGAGGCTGATTCTATTTTTTTTTTTATTTATTCTTTTTTTTTCTTTTTTTTTTGCGAAAGAGAGAGAGAGAGAGAGAGACATTAATTTGTTGTTCCACTTATCTATACATTTATTGGTTGATGCTTGTATGTGCCCTGACTGGGGATCGAACTCGAAACCTTGGTGTATAGAGACAACACTCTAACTAACTAAGCTACCTGGTCAGGACTGAGGCTGACTCTCATTTTAAAAATGCAGCAACCAAGGTGCTGACAGAAGTTCTGGAACTAGTCTACGGTCACACGGTTGCTTGTGGCAGAGCAAGCGTATGGGATTATCTGTTGGACTCCACAGCACACCCCCCTTTCCCTCACTTCCGCTTCTGCTATTATTCTGCCAACACCCTACTGCCCAACAATCCTAAAGTCTCAGTTGTTTTCAGAGCTCCTTTATGACCGTTTTTGTAACACAACTTTGTGAGGTCAGTAGTAATAATCTTCACCTAGTACCTTACAACAGTGGGGTGGTGGTGGTGAGGGAAAGCTTTCTGGAGGAAGTGACTCCTAAACTGAGTCTTAAAGGGGAAGTAAGAGTTAGCCAAGCAAAGGAAGAGGGAAAACTTTCCAGATGGGGGGAACAGTGTGGACCAAGGCAAGGCAAAAATAAAAACATCTGCATGAAGGCAAGGCAATCTAAGCATTTTCAGAGAGGAGGGTAAAGTGGGAGCTTGGGAGAGGGGAAGACGTGGATATCCAGAATTAGGCAGGGAATTTATAAACTGAATCTCAGAGTGCGAAATCACAGAAGAGTTTTAAAGAATGACTGGACTGGTGCTTTAGATGGTTTCGATGGCCCTGTGGACAGTGGTGCTGAGGTGGCTGGAAGGCTGGAAAGCGGGGAGAACATTTGGAGGGAGTCAGAGTATGGGTGGGCTGATCATAATTATGAATCATTCTAATGACGGCCTCTTCACCTAAAGCGATTGGGTGCAGTGCTTTGTGCCTGGAAGGGAGGAGAGCAGCTCACAGATAAATAAAATTTAATTATCCCGCTCTGACTGGTGTGGCTCAGTTGGTTGGGCGTCATCCCACAAAGCAAAAGGTCACAGGTTAGATTCCAGGTCAGGGCACATGCCTGGGTTGTGGGTTTGGTCTCCAGATGGGGTGTGTACAAGAAGCAACCAATCACTGTTTCTCTCTCACATTGATGTTTCTTTCCCTCTCTCTCTCCCTCCCTTCCCTTCTTTCCAAAATTAAATAAATAAAAATTTGAAAAAAGTTTAATTCCCTCTCAGTATCACCAGTCTTTTATGAAGAGCTTTTCGGTTGCTTTTTCAAAGTCAAAAGATTGTGTTTTGAAATGCAACATTCTTTCTGCCATCTTCAGCATATGAAGGAAGGGATGAAGCTTTGGAAATTCACTTCGGAGTTTTAGAGGATGCTTGGGTTTCTTGGGCATCTACAGAAGTCAGAGTTTCTTAAATAAGAAACATGGAAGAGGCTTATGTTGCCCGTTTCTTTGCTGGCAATGCAAAGATATCTAAGTGCTAAGTGCTGCTTTGATAGTAATCTTGTATTCTTCTTAATTTTTGTATTTTTTAAAGATTTCATCCATTTATTCTCAGACAGAGGGGAAGGGAGGGAGAAAGAGAGGGAGAAAAGCATCAGTCTGTGGTTGCCTCTCGTGCACCCCCCACGGAGGACCTGGCCTGCAACCCAGGCATGTGCCCTGACCAGGAATCGAACTGGTGACCCTTTGGTTTGCAGGTTGGCGCTCAGTCCACTGAGCCACACCAGCCAGAGCTCTTTTATTCTTTTTTTTTTTTTATAAAAGACTAATGCTCTGTTATTCTTAATATCAGATTTTATTTTAGTTGTTATATACCTTCTTAATGCCCGATGACAATTTTTTATTGGGTTTTAGAGTGGAGTTTAATTTTTTTAAAAAAGTATTGTGGAATGGAGATGTTAATCCTCGTGTGACCTTGGTCTGTCCTCAAGTTACCTCTCCTGAATCTTGGGGTTATTACTTGGGTTGAAGTTTATCTTTTTCTGTCCCCCACATTTCACATGAAAAGGTTGGTATGTTGCACTTAATTTTGTGGGTTCTAGAATTGTGTTTAAGATCCGACTCATTTCACGTCTTAGAGGCAAAGTAGGGCTGCATGTGCAGACTAATGGCCTGATTTTGTCTTTTAGTTTAAAATAACACAAAGGCACATGTATGGGTGTATCAAAGCATGTGGACAACTTGCCGCTACATTATCTCTGAGAGACACACAAAACATTCGTGATATGGGTTAAGTTCCTGGGGGACAACTGCTTGGGGGAAAGTAGGAGGAGGGTGGGAAGGAGGCGTTCCTTTTTCACTGTCCAGTCTTGTGATGTCTGAGCTTTTGCCTGTGTACATCCAAATCTACTGACTTTGTTTAATAAAGAAAAAAACTGGAGACAAAAAGGAGAAAGAGTGTGTAATTTATGGCAATTTTCTTAAGTTGACAGTAAAGGGAAAGGCAGCCTGAGGTGACAGGAGCCACGGGGCGGGGAGTGAGGCCAGAAGCCCGGTGCCGGCTCTGTCCCTGCCCAGCAGACCTGGGGCCAGTAAGGCCTTTCTCGGACACTTTCACTTTGCAAAGTGGAAACAGCTCTGGAGAGAAAGAGAGACCATAAACACACCCAACGTATTGTACTTCAACCTCTCAGCACATGCAAAATGAAAATTATTTCCAAGTTCAAGGCAAAATGTAGTCTATTCCTTAAACTTCAGAATTTTGTGTGATTTGTGGGGAAATTGGGGGGTTGAAATTACACCAGGCTCTGAAAGTGATGGAAAGAAATAAAATTGATGCCAAGTCATAAACCCATCTTGTTGGAAGAGGATGCTGTTTCTGCATAGATCTCTAAACCCGAAAAACATGGGTGGATATCAATCCTATTTCTGGACCAGCAGCATCAGCATCACCTGGGAATTTATGAGCAATGCAGACTCTCTGGCCCCACTCCAGCCTATTAATGGAAAGACTCTGAGTGTGGGACCAGTCATGGGTGTTTTAACAAGCCCTCCAGGTGGTTTTGGGGGCGTGTTCAGCTCTGACACTCCCTGATCTAGAATACTATCTAGGAAGGCAGCATTAGCTGCAGGTGGGTACTGAGCACTCGAAATGTGGCTAGTCAGCAAATAGATGCGCCACCAGTATTAAATTCCAAATTCCAAAGGTTTAGTGTGGAAAAGAAAGCAGCACACTTTCTTGTCCATTGATGGATGAATGGATTTGAAAAAGTGTGGGGTGTGTGTGTATATTTAAAAGAAAGAAGTGACCACATGGATGGACCTTGATGGCAGTATGCTAAGTGAAGTAAGTCAGACAGAGAAAGTCAAATACTGTATGATATCTTATGTCATAAAAAATATACTGCCAAAATTAATTTCACTTTTGAGTTTTTTAATTTTTGAATATGGCTTCTAGAAAATGTAAACTGTTTATAATGAATAATGCTGGGCTAGAACATCGGAATATTCCCTCAGTGTTAGAGAACTCCATTCTGAGTTTGGATTTGAAGAAGAGTTTCCTGTTACAAATTTGGTCCATTTCCTGTAGAGAAGGAAAAATGGTATCATCATTATCATTAGCATCATATTCTTTGTCTGGCCACGAGCGACACTTACCTGATACCCTGGGCAACAGAGGCATTAAGAAAATTCAAGCTCCCCAAATAGTGCCACCAAATTGTAATGTTGCACCAGGTAAGGTGGCTATGACTGGAGAGTGTGTACGGTCTTCATAGGTTTGTTACTCTATTGCTGTATTCTAACCCGGCTGCATTAAAAAGTAAGATGAGAAAAAAAAGAAAAAGATGGTTAAAAAAACAGCAGGCAGGCACTCTGTCTTGAAATAAAATAGCCTCCTTAGTTTGCCCTTGCCCAGTTTAGCACCAGCGCCTTATTGATCAGAATCAGGAAGTTAATAAGTTTTGGGCTAATTAATCAGATGGGAAGGGACTGGAACTGCACTGCACGCCTTAATCAAGTCATCAAAGCTCGCAAGCCATGAAGAAGGTAATTAAAGGGAAAGGAGGCCTGTTATATAGTAACAGGAAACCAGCAGAGGACAAGAGCAAGATAGAGAACCTCCATTTTCCTCTGTACGCTTTTCTGATGTAAATCAGACCCAATGACCAGAGCACATTGCTCCGCTTCCTATCAGAGAATTGACTGAATGCATTTATAAATCATCTCATTGGGTAATTTACTTGCCCTAGACCAAATGTCAATGAAACTATACTCATTTATAACAAAGTTTGTCTTTGCCAGATTCCGCAGCAATGAGTACTTTTAGGATAACCTGTGGTTGTCATTAATGGCTGCAGCGATTCTGATTTATAAGCAACAGATAATTCAGTAGTTGATTATTCAACAGATATTGAGAACCTGTGCTTCCAGACATTGTGCCAGACACTGTACCATGGACCTTATAAACTGTAGACAGCCATTTATTCTGATAAATTATATCATATGGCAAATATTGGAGAGTTCTGGGAAATATTTCCTAATCCCTGGGCCTCCCTCAGTCTGTCCCTACCCCACCCCAACCCCTCAAGATAATTCATTGTAAATAAGGACCATGTGGGTAGGAGGCTGGGAGGAGGGAGAAGATGTGAAAATGAAGGCAGAGATTACAATGTGTGATCGAGACATCATTGTGCATGGACTGGATTCTCTCGGCCTGGGGAGACTGACTAAATCCCAAAGCAGCTGACATCTGCAGCCCTTCACGCTGGGTCTGATCTTACAGTCTAATGAGGGTGTCAGCAAAGCACCGCTATACTTTGGGGGCTAAGCACAGGGCCCTAAGAGAAGAGTTCATTGCATTTCGGAACCAGAAAACCTAGTGTCCTTGTCGAGAGCGTTACAGTGGAACGGAGACAGCAGAAGCCAGAGCACAGGGGGAGGGTGCAGGCCTTGTCTTCCTGCTCTTCCCCTGCCTCTCTCGAAACTTCTCTCCCTCCTCTTTCAGGACATCCGAGGTCTGTGTGGGCCTGGTGAGCTAATTAACATCTGAATGTACCCTGTTTTTTCTGTCCCAGTCAAGTCCCTGATTCCTTCAGTTCTTCTAGTACTTAGTAACTCTTATTAGCATGTGAATGAGAAGTATCTCTAAATTAATTAGTCTATTCAGTACAACATAATTTCCCCAGATTAGCTGGGAAAATCCTGAAAGTCAGTAAAAGGAATAACGGAGTCCTATCCTTAACAGATATTAAAATATTTCATAAAACTACAATAACTGAAACAGTGTGGTATTGATGCCTGAATATATGGATCAAGAATTTGCAGATTTTGCCTTGGTCAGGTAGCTCAGTTGAGCCCTCAGCACAGCCTGGCCCGGTTTTCTTTGCCCTGTGGAGCTCATTTTGCTCTTCATGATCATGGTTACTTCAAACCCCCACTGTCTGAAAACTTTTCTGATCCTTCTAAAGCTGTCAGTGAATTTACCTTATCTCCAGCTTCACAGAGAAAATAGAAACCATCGGAAGAGAATGCCGTCAAATTCTGTCCTGTTCCGTGCTTAAACTACAGAACAAGGAAACATATGCCCTTTATTCTATCAAAAACCCATGCTCTGGATTAGCTTTCTCCACAGCTTCCTCCCTCCTCAAAATCAATCAAGACTTCACCCTCCTTGCCATCTGACATTCTCTGGTCTCCCTATCTCAGACCACAGCGAACGTAACATTATCACCATTACTAGCAGTAACCTCCTCACCATCAAAGGCTCTAAATCCTCCCTCTAACTCGTAAAACAACACACTTCAGAGTCTCTCCTAGGCTATCTCCCTTCTCCAGCTATCGCCACACACTCTCTGCTCCCTTCCAGGACCAAATGTTCAGAAAGAATTTTGCACATTCACTGTTTCTACCTCCCTCCCTCCTACCCTTCCCCTGTGATCTGGCTTCTGCTCCCTCCACTCCACACAAAGGTTCTTCTTCTTTTGACAAGAGAAACCATCTTCTTCTAGTCTTTCCCCTGCCTGTTGGCATCTGCCGAACTCTGTCCTACCCAGACCTTGGTTCCCACTGTGCACCCTTCCCAGGGACATGCTTATCCAGATCTAGGGTTTCCCCTACTATTCACTAATGAGTTTCTCATCTGTACCTTCAGCTCAAACCTCTCTCCTGAACTTCAGTACATCTGGCCACTCCTTCATTAAACAATTATTTATTGAGCAGTTACTGTGGGCCTGGGAACATAGAAGGCAAACAAGATTTGACTCTACCGTTTCCTCCTTAAAGTAAGTGTTCAAAAATTTAATCATATTTTCCTTTAAATCTCATCTCTTATGGGATCTCTGAGTACCACCATTAGGCACAACCAGCTATTCAAATATATCCAAACCAAAGTCTGTGTGTGACAAAGTCTGTGTCTGCCATCAACCTTCTTTACCAGCTAATTAATCACCAAGATCTATTTTACTTCTCAAGTCTCTCTCTTTTAGTTTTTTTAAAATCCTCACCCTAGGATGTGTTTATTGATTTCAAGAGAGAAACATTGATGTAAGAGAAACATTGATCGCTTGCCTCCTGTACCCACCCTGACTGGGGATCAAATCTGCAACCTATGTATGTGCCCTGACCGGGGATGGAACCCACAACTTTTGGTGTACAGGACAACACTCCAAACAACCAAACCACCAGGCCAAGGCTCACTTCTTCTCTTAAATACTGGTAGCTCTTGAATTGTGAAACTTTCCACTTCTTTTTATTTTACTGTCACTTCGGTAATAGGGGCCACATTACCTCTAGCTGTTCACCCCCCTCTCTGTTCACCCCCCTCTCCATTCTCCCCTCTGCAGCTGAACGATCTTTCTAAAATGCAAATCTGATCACGCCCTCTTTCCTGCCTTAACCATCAGTGGCTTCCAGTTGCTCTCAGCATAAAATCTGCTTTCTTGATCATAACATGATTTAGAAGCTCCCCCTAATCCGGGGCTGCTGATCTCTCCAGCCTCGTATTTCACTGCCCCTGCAGATCCTGGAGAGACGTGGCATGCTCTCTCTCATCTCTATTGCACACATCTATTTCTCCTGCCTGTAACACTTCCCTAGTCCCCTCTTTGCTCCATTCGTAACTCCTACTCAGTCTGCTAACTCCTACTCAGCCTTCATGTCTTAGCGTAGATGCTGTTTCCTCTGGGAAATCTTCCCTAATTCTCCACGTCTGAATTTCGGTACTTAAAGGAGGCAGAATGGATTTTTTTTTTTTAGGAACAAAAACTCTCATGATTGCCTGGGTTCAAGTGCTGGCTTTGGTGCCTCCTTCGTGACCTTGATCAAGTGACTTAACCTCTTTACACCTAAGCTCCTCACTGGCAAAACGAGGCAGATAATACTACTTTCATCACGAGGTCATTGTGAGGATTAAGTGAGCATGTTTAAATGTGCCCATCACAGAATAAACACTATGTGGACATAATTGCTGCTTTGCAAGCCTGCATTCTGCCCTGTGAGGGCATAGACTGGTTCAGGGCTGCGGCCAGGTCTATCTCGTCCACCATCACTATCCTCAGGACTCACTCAGCACCTAATAGCAATATTCATGAGCAAGCAAGGCTCTAAGCACTGAGCACATGTTAATGCACATAATACACATAGAATCATAAAGTAATCACAATTATTGCACCGTTTTACAGCTGAGAAAATTAGGGCACACTAAGCGAAGCGACTTGTTCATGATGGCCAAGAGTTAATAAGGCAGAGCCAGGATTTTACCCTATTCTCTCTGCTTCCCAAGCCTGTGTTCTTAACCACCACACTCTGTTATGGAGGGTAGGGAGAATCAATATTATCGACTCACTGGCCAGCTGAATTTCTGTGGGAGTTTTATTAGCAAGCTTCTTGCATCGCACTAGCCCCAAGTTGGGCTAGCTTTCTAGGATATGAATAAAAACTAATCAGCAGTCTAGCCTTCGTTCCACGGTTCCTGTTTCTCCTTGAATAATTATCCTATTGAGTTGGTTGGGCTGGTGCAGCCAAGCATTCAAAAGTGAAAGCTGTTGTGTACGCAGAAAATGTTTTTGTTGGAGACTGAGTCATAAATATGAAAAACAAGTCTTCTATATTCTTGTCTCTTGCCTCATTAAGGGCATTCATAATTTCTAAGTCTTAATGATATAGGAAAGTTTCCACTTAGAGTCAACCACATTTATTTAAGTCTGTTTTGAATCAATAATCAAAAAATAATGGCCCTGGCTCATGTGGCACACTGGATTGAGTGCCGACTTGTGAACCAAAGGGTAGCTGGTTCGAGTCCTAGTCAGGGTACATGCCTGGGTTGCAGGCCAGGTCCATGGTAGGGGGTGCAGAAGAGGCAACCACACATTGATGTTTCTCTCCCTCTCTTTTTCCCTCCCTTTCCTTCTCTAAAAATAAATAAATAAAATATTTTAAAAAATGAAATTTATGCCAATTATTTTAAACTTTTTTCACAAGTTTCAACCTTGGGGAGAAGAAATTGAAGAAAAGCACAAAGAACTCCCATAATACCCTTAACCAAAAACATTCACTAAATTGTAAAATAAATTCACTAATTTTCTAAAAAACCTTTCCATCTGTTTTTATTAGAGATGGTGCTTGTTAGCTAGTATATTATATGCAGTAATATCTAATTAAGCACAAAGTATATCTTTTATACCCTACCTTTTTATGTCACTTTTTCATGGTTGTTCATAGTGAGGACTTCTATTTCTAGGTGTTCTATATCATGAAATATTTTTTTAAATGTCCCCTGTTGGAAATTTCACAAAAACTATTAAAACAAGCAGCATCTTTTCTTGGACCTTCAGTTTAATGGGATTTTCTCCAAAGGGTTGTGTTATTTTAACACTGGACTATCTAAGAAAATGAAAGTGTCGATACAAAGGTATCCCCTTTGCAGTAGTTAAATGAGCAGCTCTCTTCTTACCTTGCTCTGTTGGTACTATGGAATGTGCATGACTTTTGAAGTCAGATGGACCTGGAATTGAAATATGACTGTCATTGGAAGTTGGACTTGTCCTTCGGGCCTTGGAGTTCTTGCTTGTCAAGTAGCTGATCACAGGGCTGCTAAAGGTTTAAAAGGCGTCACCTAAGCAAAGCGTCTCGTACATCACAGTGCTGCTAAACGATCTATAGATTGTCATGAAATTCAGTAGGCCAGGAAGGTCGGAGGGCGCACAGACCTTGCAGGGCTGTCTTTGATTTTACCACCTGGGATGTTTTTGAATTCTCGTCCTGCCTTCCTTTCTCCCGTCTACTGTGGTAATCTCGAGGTGGTGTCATGGGCTTCTTATCAGCTGCTGGTGCTGAGTTTTTATTAACTCCCTTTTAACTTCTTTACACGTTTTGTCTTAATTTTCTAACAATTCTGTGTGGTGGATACTTTTACAATCCTCATTAGAGATGAGGAGATGGAAGCTTTATGGTTTTGTAACTTGCTAGGGATCACTCAGCTATCATCCTATCATTGCATTGTACCAACGATACAGCGTATTTATGCTGATGACCCTGAAGAAAAGTTTCAATAATACTTGATATCTTCCCTCAGAAAAGCAGGAAAGTGTGTAGTGCCTTTCAAAAACAGTTTCACTGGGGTCTTTACACGCTATGCAATTTACCTATTGTAAGTGCATAGTTCGGTGATTTCTCATAAATTTGTATTAGTGCAACCAATTTCACAATCCAGGTTTTAAACATTTCTATCAGCCCCCAGGTTCCTGCCCACTTATTTTCTATCCGTCCCCACCCCTCCCCTCAGCCACAGACAACCAACCACCAATCTGCTCTCTTTCTCTGTAGATTTACCTTTACTAGAAATGTCACAAAAATAGATAAACGCGTGTGTCATATACATCTGTATCTGGCGAATTTTCCTCGGCATAATGTCTCCCGACCTTCATCCATGTTGTTGCAAGTGTCAGTAATTTGTTCCTATTTGGAGTGAAGAATATTCCATCGCAAGGATATGCCCCCAGTTAAGTTTTGGATTGTTATGAATACTGCTTCTAGAAACATTCACAGACAAGTCTGTGTGTAGAGGGAGGTCTTGTGCAACCGGAAGTTTTAGGGAATTCAATGATTGCCATTTTCTTGGCCCAAACTAATAAGATTTAAACTGGCTGCTTCTGGGAGCTGAGAGGGCTGGGAGAAAAAGTGGGAAAATCAAGGGATGAGGCAGTGAGGACTTCTAGGAAAGGGACCTCAATCATTAACAGCTTCCCACTTCCCCTCCATAATCCTCCTGGGTCTCTATTTTCTCCTGGCTTCACTCTTTTTTTCTTTAAGATTTTATTTATTTATTTACTTTTAGAGGGGTAGGGAGGGAAAGAGGTAGACAAACATCAATGTGAGAGAAAAACATTGATCTGCTGCCTCTTGCACGTCCCCAACTGGGGATCTGCCCGCAACCCAGGCATTTGCCCTGACAGAGAATCAAACCAGTGACCTTTGGGTTTGCAGGCTGGTGCTCAACCCACTGAACCACACCAGTAAGGGCCTGGCTTCACTCTTTTTTTTTTTTTTTAAGATTTTATTTATTTTTAGAGAGAAGAGAAGGGTGGGAAAAAGAGAGGGAGAGAAACTTCCATGTGTGGTTGCCTCTTATGCGCCCCCGCTACTGGGGACTTGGCCTGCAACCCAGGCATGTGTCCTGACTGGGAATCAAACCAATGACCCCTTCCTTCACAGGCTGGCACTTAATCCACTGAGTCATACCAACTGGGGCCCTGGCTTCACTCTTTAAAAAGGAATCCAGTTTAGATCTCTTGCCAGATACTAGTCAATTTACCCACTGTGTGGCTCCAGACTTGCGCACTGGCTCCTGGACACAGCCGGCTGTGGTTCTGTGTGGGAGGCCTGGACTGGCTACATGTTCTAATTCATCCAGATTCAGCTTCCCTGACCACCTTCCTTTAGCAGGAGGGTTGGAGACCCTTGGGATCTCTTGTATCTCTGCATAGCAGTTGTCTTCAGCTCTCTGTTTATCATCCACACATTTACTGAATATAGTGTCTGTGTCTGTATCCATACCCATCCTGTACTGACCCCTCAATTTCTTTTGTTGGCATGGCTCACTTCCCCCAGTAGATAATTTTTGTCTTGACCATCACGTATGCTTAGCATGTAGCACAGTCAGTGTTCTTGGAGTGAGCAAACAAACAGCGAGTGAATGAACTAATAATGAGTGAGTGTTGTGGAAAGAATGGGAAGGTGGCTTCACTGCAGCCCTGTCAGTGACTCCCAAGCATGAAGTCACAGTAGACATGCTGATGTGTCATAGCGAGTCATGAAGTAATTCATAAATACACTTGTTTTTTTCAGTAACATATCCAAGTTTGCAAATATACCCAAGTTGGTTCGCTTAACAAGGAAAACAGAGCTGGCCCCGGCCAGGTAGCTTGGTCGGTTAGAGGGCCGTCTCAGTACGCCATGGTACGCCAAGGTTGTGGTTTGATCCGCAGTCAGAGCGCATGCAAGAATCAACCAAGGATTGCAAGACTAACGGAACAGCAAATTGATGTTTCTCTCTCTCTCTGTTTCCCCCTTCCTCTCGCTCTCTAAAATCAATCAATAAAAGAAACTCTTTAAAAAAAAAAAGAAAAGCAGAGCTGACTTTAGATTCTCTGCACAGTAATATTACTCTTACTCACTTGCGTTCCAATATGCTTCCTCGAGGGTGAGAAAAAGGGTAAAGTTGTAAGTGACCAACCAAGACTGGTGCCCAGACCTGCGGATGCTTAGCCATGTACTATGAAGGTGGACAGTGTTCGTTAGGAGTCACAGGGGAAAAGAGGACAGAACTTCGAGGCTGGAATACCATAATGAAGCAGCCTGTGAGATGCTGATTCCAGAGTCTCCTCCCCTGACTCTGAATGAGACAGGCAGTCATCTCAAAGAAGCGTGAAGAGGACGGTGGTCTTGCAAGATCCGTACCCTTGCGTGCACACACAGCATGCATGCCTTCTTTTCTCTGAAAGAGTGAAGCCCTGGGTTAACTAGCAGCCATATATTTTTTTTTTGGACATGAAATCATACTGCCCTAAAAGAAGGACCTGGACTCTCTTGGAAAACAAAAAAGTTTAGGAAGATTTCTATTTAAGTCGATTAAAAATGATGAAATCTTCTATGACCTGGAAAATTAATTTGTGTTTTATGTCCTTATAGCTTGAGTACAAACACCCATTGTATACCCATTCCCCTTAAAGTTCAATTATCAGAAAATTGATCACATGCCAAAATGTGACAGATTAATTGCTCCATAAATCCAAATATGTGAGAGCCTGGCCTCTGCAGACCCGCTGGGGCTTGCATGCTTGGCCCAAGTAGAAGTGACCAGGCTCATAGACACGTGTTCTTTTGGCTGTTTGATAGATACTGTGGCTCATCTGGATTTGATGGGGGTCCAGTGTGATTTACTAGTGACAGACAAAGAAGGCAATTTTATTTATTCGTGCTTTAATTGTAATGGAAAATCTTGAAGAATCTCTGTGTGAGTTCTTTCCAAGATTTATTCATACATTAATATTGTTAAGAGTAGCCATTTTTCTGTATTATGATTTCAATTATGTAAAAACGGATGCTGTATAATAATAATAACAGCTCTCGAGAGAAAGTGTCCTGGTTTCTATCCCTTGACCTCGCTACTCACTGAGCACGTATTTTGTGCTGTGTGCTCGTCCACGTGCTTTATGTGGACTCGTTTTTGCAAAGTCGAGTCCCATCTATCATAAGGCCATGCCTTCAATGAGCCATTCGGCGTCAGCTAGAACGATATTGTGCAAGCTCTTAATAGACTCTTCTTAGCGTTTTCATTAGTCAGGAGTGTAATGGTGCTGGGAAAATCTAATAATAAAGGTAAGCAATGGTAATTGGTTGTTATGGATTAATCAAAGAGTATATAAAGCAGAGCATATAAATTTTGGATTTAATCATCACTGTTTGGAAGTGTTCCATGTACTTTCAGGGAAGATGAATGAGCATTGAGAGAAAACTGACTTTTTTTTCTCATTAATGACACTTCTT
This sequence comes from Micronycteris hirsuta, assembly GCA_004026765.1. NCBI lineage: Eukaryota > Metazoa > Chordata > Mammalia > Chiroptera > Phyllostomidae > Micronycteris > Micronycteris hirsuta. The sequence continues at coordinate 65,534 of PVJI01003433.1, forward strand.
TTCATTAAAGATGAGTTTATCACTGGTAATTATCTTTCTTTTTAGTAGGCGTGTATAGAACATCACAGTCATCATCAGATGGAAACTTTCGGTTCTTTCACATTTGCTCTCCTGCATAACAAAGGTTACATTTTAGGACCCTGACAACCCTGAACATACTAAAAACCATTGAATTGTCCACTCTAAACTGGTGAATTGCATAATACATGAATTATATCACAATAAAGCTGTTAAAAAACACTTTAGTTCTTTGTTCCATTTGAAATGTACTGCTGCATATATTTTATGAAAAAAGTATACATGACTACACCAATTTACATTAGTTGCAATTTGTACATTAATACACGTTCTTGTACCGTTATTTTACTTGCAAGGGGATTATAGCCCTGGCTGGTGTAGCTCAGTGGAATGAGCATAGGCCTGCGAACCAAAAGGTCTCCAGTTAGATTTCTGGTCAGGGCACACGCCCGGGTTGCGGGTCTGGTCCCCAGTTGGGGGTGTGCAAGAAGCAACCAGCTGATGTTTCTTTCCCTCTCTTTCTCCCTCCCCTCTCTCTAAAAATAAATAAATAGATGAATAAAAAGAAGGGATTATATAATTGGGCATTGATGCTCTGTACAAGAATGAATTATGCTTCATTAAGATAGACTATGATGTCAGTTGAGCAATGGTTTTGATAAACATTGTAAATGCACCAAATACAAAAAGTGGAATCTGGCCTAATCACACCCAGACCTACCAAATCAAAACCTCTGCAGGTGGCATTGGAGCATCAGGGTTTTAAAAGCTTCCCAGGTGACTTCAATGTGCCACCAAGGTTGAGGGATGCCAGTTTAGCTGCAAGTGGCTGGGACGAGAGCACTGGGTAATGAGAACCTTCCTTCAATCGAATGTGCTAGCAATGGGCTTCTTCCAGTCCTCCGTATGTGAATGTTCTTGTGGATACTTGTAAGCACTAACTTAGCATGAGCTTCAGAGGTACTGAGTGAACAGAAAGGAAGAGGAAAACGGTGGGGGTGGGGATAGAGGGTGGGTGGAAAGCATGAATTAAAAAAAAATAAAAATAAGAAAGAGTAAGGGAGGTAAATAAGAACCTACAGGCCCTTCAATTGTTCTCACATCTTAACACTAGAAAGGACGTTAAGAATCTAATCCAATATCTACATTTCTAAGGTGAGGGATCAGAAGTTAAGCACTGAGTTGAAGGACACACGGCTAGTTAGTTCGTAGAGGCCAGGACCTGTCAGTGCCTGTCCATTCTAATTCTAATACTGGATGGGAGGTGCTTCCTCCTTTCCAAACCCTCTGCGGCTGAAATAATTGTATACATCCAGAAAAGCCCCAGATATAGTGTAGGTGATGCTTATCAAGGGTTCACCCAGCTTTCCCTGATGTTACCCTCTTAAATGGCCAAGGTACTGACTTACAAAACCTGGAAGTTTACATTGGTACAATGCTATTATTTTGCAAATGAAGACACTGAAGCCTAGAGAGGTCAAAGGGCTTACCCAAGGGCACACGGCAATCAGTTTCAGAGTCTTCGTCACCTTTAGGGACACAAGCACCCAGTTGTCTTTGTTTCGTCTGAAACGTGCCTTACATAAGAACATATTTCTAGACTGAAGACTGGGTGGAAACAACACACTGTCCAGCTGTCACCATGGATGCAAGGGCCCTCGCCTTTGATTTCATGCTGTGCTGCTGCTGTTGTCTTGAACTTCCTAATAATTTTATCTGGGAACTTGTGTTTTCTAAGTAAAGGCTGATGAAGCTGTAAAACTGTCCAAAGGTTGGGGACCCACCAGGACTGGCCTGATGCTGTGTGCACAAGCCTCGGGCCCGGCCTAGATGCAGGGCTGCAGGGCAGGGATTTGGACCAGATTAGAGGTGGTGACAGTGACTGCAGCTGCTGAAACAGGAGATAGGAGGAGTTGTGCACATCTGTCCCTGAAGCCAGTCCCTGCAGCACCTCTGGGGCCTGCGTATTTTGCCGGGAAAATTACAGGACAAAAGTGTACGCATGGACGTCAGAATAAAGCATGTCAGGGGCTACTAGAATTCTTCAATGAATTTAGGAGTTCTAGTTTTGAAAACTGCTGTCACATTGCAAAGCCAATATCATAGCCTTAGAAATAGAAATTAAATTTAAAGATGGTCACGATTGTTGGAAAAGAACACTATTTTCTTTTTAATTTTTATTTATTGATTTTAGAGAGAGAGAGGAAGTGAGGTTGGAGAGAGAAGGAGGAAGAGAGAAATATGCATTTGTTGTTCCACTTATTTACATTCATTGGTTGATTCTTGCATGGGCCCTGACTGACCCATACAAGTATCAACCAATGGCCCTAGCTGGTGTAGCTCAGTGGATTGAGTGCAGGCTGTGAACCAAAGGTCACCAGTTAAATTCCCAGTCAGGGCACATGCCCGGGTTGCAGGCCAGGTTCCCACTGGGGTTTGAAACATCAACCCCACATTGATATTTCTCTCCCTTTCTTTCTCCCTCCCTTGCCCTCTCTCTACTAAAAAAAAATAAATAAATAAATATAATCTAAAAAAATAAAAACGAACAAACAAAAAGTTCTCTAAAAAAAAAAAGAATCAACCAATGGAACCTTCAACTTTGAGTATCAGGACACTAACCACCTGGCTAGGAGAAGAACACTATTTTCATGTGATGTTTCAGAGGAACCAATTCTTAATGAAGGAGACAATTTTAAAATTAAAATGTATTTTGCAGTTGAAGATACAGTGATAGAATGCATAAACAGGCAATTGGGATTATGTACAAATCATGAAGCCACTTTCCTTTTCTTATAAACCGCAAGTTACAGGAAATGTCAGAGGAAACATTAAAATGCTACTGCTAGCCCATTGATGTGGGTCAATGGATTGAGTGCTGGCCTGCAAACCAAAGGGTTGCTGGTTCGATTCCCTGGTTGTGGTCCAGGTCAGGTCCCCAGTAGGGGTCATGCAAGAGGCAGCCACATATTGATGTTTCTCTCTTCTCTTTCTCCCTCCCTCTCTGTCGAAAATAAATAACTAAAATCTTTAGTGTCACTGCTATATTTGCATTTAAAAATTAAACTTACACCGACTAATTTGTGTGAAGGAAAAGCTAAATCTTTTTTAGAAAAATTATTCATGAGAACCATCATCTACCCATGTACTAATATTTATTTTTTGAAATAATTTACCAGAAGTTCATCCCAGTAAACTATAGGTTGCCAGTCTATAGACTACTCTCAACTCTACTAACAGTTACATCAGCAGAAAAGTCCTCAAAATTAAAAAATATCAAAAATTATTTTTGATCCTATGTTTGCCAAGAGTGACTTTCAATGATATCAATTGGAGATAAGGTTGCTGCTGCTTCCACATGTAAATCTGGAAAATTAAAACCCCTGACAGCTGTGTCCGCTGGCAGAACCAGGTCTGTACCCGTGCCCTTGCTGCAGGGGAGGCCGGGCTGGGCGAGGGAGTTTCCAGTGTGTGTGTGTATTTGTGTATATATATATATATATACACACACACACACACACACACACACATAATATTGCTATAAGTAGTTAGACCCTTTAGTAGGAGCTGACTCAGCCTTTTAATGTGAAGGATGAGAAAGAAGGCTCAGATACTGGAAGGCTCAGATAAAAGAAGAGAATGATGACTATCCACTGAAAAGCAATGCCCCAGCACTGAGGTGGGAGTAACTGTTGTACAGGACCCACTGAGTAAGAAATGCTCTGAGTTAAAATCAAGTGCATTTAATGGGATGGCACTACTGACTTAAACTTGAATTTGAATACCTAAAGGTGTCACTTGACTAAGGAGCTCTGTAACTTTGGTTCCCTAATGAATACATGGCTGTGAGTGAATGAAAGCATTATTGAGTAGAGAGACCCCTTCAGAAGGTTTAAAACTTGGAAAGTAATAATGTCAGCACCTGACTATGGTTTTTGGGTCAGATATAGGGAGTGAAACTGGCCAAATGTCATCTTTTCAGCCTGAGAAACCTGATTATCTGTTAAAATGCAATTCAGGACTCAGGAGTGGTGGACATGGAGGTGCATTGGACAGAGATTCACAAATGGACAGGGGCCTGCAAAGATACTACAAAAGTTGAGTCAAGGAGAGATTTCACCAAAGACTCCAATCAAATTAACTTTTGGTTATCAAGGCTTGCTCCACTTTAAGGTAACCTACAGGATTTGACCTTCTAACAAATAATCAGGAAAAAACGAACCAGAAAATCCAAGTAAATGTAAGCAAAGCATTTGCCCTGGTGTCTCCCTTATGCCTCCCATCATGTTGGCCTTTGTTTTTTGCTGTGATCTGTCATCACTTTAATGAGACAGTAGGATACTTAACATCCAAGGGGATAACATTCAAATTCAGTAGTTGTGGTGGGGTGAGTGGTGGACCCTCCAAAGATAGGTCCCCATTCTAACTTGTAGAACCCATGAATGTAACCTTATTTGGAAAAAGGGCCTTTGCAGGCGTAGTTAAAGATCTCATGATGAGATTATCCTGGTTTATCCCCATGGGCCTAAATATAAGGACAGGTGTCTGGTTAGAGACAGGAGAAGGCCTTGTGAAGATGAGGTGGAGACTGGAGTGAGGCAGACACAAACCATGAATGCCTGGAGCCCCAGGTGCTGGAAGAAGCAAGGAACAATCCTCTCCTAGAGCCTTCGAGAGAGTGCAGCCCTGCCAAGACCTTGATTTCTGACTTCTCACCCTCAGAACTGTGGGAAAATGCATTTCTGTTGTTATAGGCCACCCAGTATGTGGGTCTTGGTTGTAGCAGCCCCAGAAAGTTGATGTGTGGTTGCCTCTTGTGCGCCCCCAACTGGGGACCAAGCCTACAACCCAGGCATGTGCCCTGATTGGGAATTGAACCAGGAACCCTTTGGTTTGCAGGCTGGTGCTCAATCCACTGAGCCACACCAGCCAGGGCTCAGCTCTGGAAAATTGAAACAGTAGTCTCCCAGAGGGTAGTGAAGCTGAACTTCAGGGTTCATAAATTCTTGTTAAGAAGATTTATGAACCTTGTTATTTATGAAAATGACATCTCAATTGCATCTTCCAGACCTGTCCTGTGGCTCCTTGAGCTCGCCACCAACATTATCTAATGTCCATAAACACCTCCCCTGCTTTCCATTTTTTCCCGGAACCACTGGCCTGAATAGGGCACACACAGGTAATGCCCTAGGTGGCTTATTAGTGTTCCAGCACCTGAAAACATAAATGCAATAAAGGATGACATTTATCCAAATGAACATCAAGAAGGTAATTATACGGTGATTTTGGGGTGAAGTAACGCCCATGGTTTCCTCGAGATATTACTTCACCGCGTTACCAGTGCGCTCCCCGGGGTTTAGAACTCCTTGTTAAGAGGAGAGAAGACACTTTCTCTTAAAGCTGCCAGCTATATTTTTTCTTTGTATTCTCCTTTTTAAAAAACTACAGTTTAATACTTAAGTAATCATATTCTGTATTCCTTTTCTAAAAGAAACTTTGAGAGCTGAGCACTTTTAGAGCAAAACATTAATTTTACTTAATAGTATTTTGACTTCAGCAGTGCTCTGCTGTAACTGGGTTGCTTCTCCATGATCAGCACCCGACAGCGGCGGCTCAGGTCTCTCTCAGGGCAGTTTCGCCAATCGCATCTCATTCTTCTTACACCCCCTTTATCTAAGGAGACCGTTTCTCCTGGGAAGGAAAGGAAACAATTTTTGAGCAGTTCCAAGGAACAGCCTGGTGACCTCCTCTGGTTGGCTAATTAAATTAGGACAGTTTGCTCTCAAGTTAGAGATAGAGTTTTATCTTTAATTTGTATTCCTCTTTGATTTCTCAGAGAAAAAGGAAAGCCATTTGAAATCAAATGCAATTTGCCCTATGAATACTTTTTAGATGAATTTTTGAAGTCCTCTCATTGTAATTTTTTCCCCATTCATTTTGTAAATTGATGTGGGCTGTTGAAAAATGCTATGTAACCCCACTAATGATGGACTTAAAGCTGAGAGCGTGGAATCGCCTTGTGAAAGTGGTAGTGAACTGTTTTCAGCTAAATGACACTTCGTGACAGTTCCAGAAGGAAAATAACCTTTTATGGAGTTTTTAAAAAATCGTAACTTTCAATTTTGTCAGAAATAATTATCATTCTAGTCCCGGCTGGTGTAGCTCAGTGGATTGAGCGCAGGCTGGGAACCAGAGGGTCCCAGTTCGATTCCCAGTCGGGGCACATGCCTGGGTTGCGGGCCAGGTCCCCAGTGAGGGCCATGTGAGAGGCAACCACACATTGCTCTTTCTCCCTCCCTTCTCCTCTCTCTGAAAATAAGTAAATAAAATCTTAAAAAAAAAAGAAATAATTATCATTCTAAAACAAAACAGCTAGAAGCACGGCTACTAAATTTAAAATACCTTAGATTTTGTATTATAATAATTCTAAAATCTGCATTTTTATTAAAGAACTCATCCTCTAAATTATTAACTCATAAGATTCCCTAAATTTATTTTTTTAGGAGATATTTATTGTATTCTCTATTTAATTTATTGTCTCTCCTATTTAGCTCTTGACAAAGCAACATGCCTTCACCAGGGTGGTAATTTAGTGAGGCTCTGCAGACCTGAGCTCTACAGAAAACTCTCCATGATGCCTTGACACGTGATTGTGTTAGTGTAGGAGTTGTTCACATATTTGATTTGAGTATGGTTAAGTGTACTTACTGATTAAAAAGTATTTTAGTTTTAAAAGCAAGGGTTAGTAAAGTTATTGTACTGTTTACCTTTGGGCTCATTGTCCACTCCTTTTTCACGCCGCCTGAGCCCTGGGAGGATAGCCGTGTGGACTGCGGTGATGGGCTCCCTTCGCTCTGGCTCCAGTTGGAGTCTGGCCAGCTGGGAACTCCAGCAGGAGGGCTGAGAGGCTGAGCTGTCGGCTCCCCTGCCTCGCCCTCTGTGTGGTACCACTGGCTGTCTGCTTCCCTTGTCTGTCTGCTCAGGTGGCTCAGCTCCTGATCGTCTCTGTATTAGTTATCTATTGCTGTGGAACAATATCCCCATAAATGTAGTAGCTTAAGACAATACATATTTACTATCTTACAGTTTCTGTGGCTCAGGAATCCACGGCCACAGCTTAGCTGAGTCTTCCGCAAAGCTACAGTCAAGGTGCCTGCAGGGCTGCAGTGTTACCTCCAGACTTGACCAGGGAAGGATCTGCTTTCACGTTCACATGGCTGTTGGCAGCACCTGATCCCTTGGAGGCTGAGGGCCTCAGTTTCTTGCTAATTGTTGGCAGAGACTTCCCTAGCTCCTTGCCATGTGGCTTTCTCTCTAGGACAGCTCATACCACTACAGCTTGCTTCTTCAAGGCCAGCATGGGAGAGAACTGGGCCTTTGCCGTAAATAACATAACCACAGAATTGATACCCTCTCTTGTTTGCCGTGTTCTGTGGGGTAGAAGCAAGGCATAGGTCCTGCCATAGTCAAGGGGAGGAATTATACAAGGGTGGGTGGGGCATATTGGAGGCCGCCCACCCACTCTCCACACAGCCACGCAGCCTGGGTTCTGGAACCAGCTCCCTCTCTCTGCGCTTTGCTTCCTCCCCCAGGTCTCATTACTTACAGCAAAGTTCTCTACTCGTTAGCTCCTTTCTCTGCTTTGAACATGGTCCCTTTTTAAAATGCTCTGTAATCATCCAGTTGAGTGTGACATCTTTCCTCCACCAATTTTCCTTGATTGGTGTAGGAAGAAGCACACAGGCATTTTGAAGAAAATATCATACATTAATCTGTTTTATCATTTAACTTATAAAAATTGAAATATGCCCTCGCTGGGTGGCTCAGTTGGTTAGAGCATCATCCTGATATGCCAAGGTTGTGGGTTGGTCAGGGCACATACAAGAATTAATCAATGAATGCATAAATAAGTGCAACAGTAAACTGATGTTTCTCTCTCTTTCTCTTTCTCACTCTCAAATCAATAAATTTTAGCCCTGGCAAGTGTGGCTTAGTTGGTTGGGCATTGTCCTGTAGACGGAAGGGCTTTGGGTTTGATTCCTTGTCAGGGCACATGCCTCAGCTGTGGGTTCAATTCAGCAGGGGTACAGAAGAAGGGCAGCCAATCAACTTTTCTCTTTCACATTGCTATTTCTGTCCCTCTCTTTCTTCCTCCCTTTCCCTCTCCCTACAATCAATAAGCATATCCTTAGGTGAAGACATTTTAAAAATACATTTTTAAAAATAAATAACTAAATAAAAATTAAAATCTATTGTGATAAATTGGAAGTAAAAAAGAAATTTTTTTTGATTTGTACATGTCAAGTTGTTTGACACTTCAGTTCTGGTATTTTTTAAGAACTGAATTAAATTAAGATATATGTATTCTTTAATTTAGTTAGGGACCAAAACATCTTTACCTTTCCTGTTAGATTAGAAACTCCTCAGGGAGCAGGGAGGGACCTTGTCTTATCCTGAAGTAGTTCCTGATTGGCTGACATAAACTTTTACTTCTCACCTAACTGTTGTAACTATAAGAAATTCTGGGTTCTGCCCTGGCTGGTGTAGCTCAGTGGATTGATCGTGGGCTGCGAACCAAAGGGTCGCCAGTTCGATTCCCAGTCAGGGCACATGCCTGGGTTGCAGGCCAGGTCCCCAGTGGGGGCCACATGAGAGGCAACCACACATTGACGTTTCTCTCCCTCTCTTTCTCCCTCCCTTCCTTTTTGTCTAAAGATAAATAAATAAAATCTTAAAAAAAAAAAGAAATTCTGGGTTCTAGCACAAGAATAAAAATTCTCTTACTTGACTTGAAGTGGTGAGCACACAATACAGTGTACAGGTAATGCATTATAGAATTGTACACCTGAAACCTATATAATTTTATTAACCAATGTCACCCCAATACATTCAATTAAAAAGTTATAAAAATACTTCTCTTTTGAAAGAACATAAAACAATTTTCTTCAAATGTTCATGGCTACCTGGGGGCGGGAATCGTATTGATTCTAGTAATCTGTGAACATAATCTCTTGAGTAGATGTCCTTAAGTATAGTGTGTGTGTGTGTCTGCTCAGAATGTTTTTAAATGCATATGTATGATGCGATACCACCACACACCCACTACAATAGCCAACAGTAAAATGATTAACAGTATCAAGTGTTGGCAAGGATTAGGAGCAACTGGAGTGCTCTTACATGGCTGGTAGGAGTGTAAAATACTGCAGTCACTTTGGAATATTGGCAGTGTCTAATAAAGGTAAACGTATACCTACTTTATGATCAACCAGTGTGTTCTAGGTAAGTAGCCAAGTGAAATAAGTGCCCATGTCCACCAAGAGATTTATACCACAATGTTTATGGCAGCCCTAGTCATAATAGCCCCAGACTGGAATCTACACAAGTGTCTATCTACAAATGAATGGGTAAATAAATTGTAGTACATCCGTATATTGGAGTACTACATAGCAATAAAAAAAATCTAGTATAAGAACATGGATGAATCTCAAAAACATGTTCACAGCAATCAGGCAAAAAGAGTGACAGTATGTATACACACCATGATTCCCTTTACATGAAGTTCAAGGTCAGGCAAAGTTAAACTTTGGTGATAGAATATAGAACAGTGGTTGGTGAGTGGGTTATTGACTGGGAGGGAGCATAGAGAAACATTCTGGGGCAATAAAAATGTTCTATACCTTGAACTAAATAGTGGTTATAGGGATGTAAACATATGTAAAAGTTTATTGAGTTAACCTCTAAGATTTGTGTATTTTGCTATAAATAAAAAATACATGATTTCAAGAGGAACTATTTATGTTGAAATAGTTACTGAACTATTTAAAATATTTGTGATATATTAATACACTGACTTCTTTCTTAATATATCAGATAACAAGATTCAACAGCAGATCTGAAGAAATTTCACAGTATTATGTATTTATATACTGTTATATATAATTTATACAATTATGCGATTTTATAGTTATACACATTATGATTTAATATAATTTATATTATATAATTTATAATTTACTATAAATTATATATCAAATTATATGAAACAATAGTAATACGATATGAAAAGCTTGTGGTTTCTCTTGGTAACAGTCTCAGATGCTGAGAATTCTATTGCCATTTGTTGCCTGTTTCCTCCGCTGCCATCAGTGGAATTGGTAAATTTTAGTTAGAGGTCAGAGAAACTAAAAGTTTATCATCCTACCCAAGTTCATGGGTCCCCTGATTCTATCCACAGACTGTATTTGAATATAATTGTGTTTAATATTATTTTTTGGGGGGTAATATCTTGTATTTAATATATTTACCAATATCTTTTTAAATATTTTATTTATTTATTTTTAGAGAGGGGGGAAGGAGGGAGAAATAGAGAGAGAGAAAGATAGATGCAAAAGAGAAATATCGATTGGCTGCCTGTTGTTTGTGCCCCGTCCAGGGACTGAACCCGCAACTCAGGCCTGTGCCCTGACGGGCAATCGAACTGGAGATCTTTCTCTTTTTGGGGTGATGTCCAACCCGCTGAGCCATACTGGTCAGGGCACATTTAACAATAGTATTTAGAAGGAGGTGCGTGGGCCTCACCAGGCAAGATCCTAGAGACTATCTAATGGTGGTGGCAGTGGCGGTGGCAGTTATGGTTAGTGACATGAGAAAGGCCATTTAAAATTTAGGCAATGTGCCCGGTTGGTGTAGCTCAGTGGATTGAGCGCGAGCTGGGAACCACAGGGTCCCGGTTTGATTCCCGGTCAGGGCACATGCCTGGGTTGCGGGCCAGGTCCCCAGTGAGGGCCATGTGAGAGGCAACCATACATTGCTCTTTCTTCCTCCCTTCTCCTCTCTCTGAAAATAAATAATAAATAAAATCTTGAAAAAAAAATTTAGGCAATGCCATCCTAACGCTTCAGTTCTCGAGAGAACAGAGAAAACCTGCAGTTTTGTTTTGTCTTGTTTCTCTTCGGCTTCTTTGAAATCTAAAACGGTGAAAACATTATCCTGCACATCCTACTGTGCTCCAGTTTTTCTAAATGAATGAGGTTCCATCGTATATTCATTTCCACAAACATTCCTAAACTAATTTTTGTTGTTAGATTAAGAAACATAATTACATAGACCCGAAAATAATATAATTAAAAAAAATAATAGATCATTTGGATAACGCCATCACCAAAGAAAGCAAATCATCATGGGAGGACTGACAAACACAGCTGACTGTCGCATTATTTAGTTTGCCATGGCAACAACTTGGGAATAAATACACATTTGGGGAAAAGCATCTGAAGAAAGATAAAACTTTGGGACCCTGATTTTCTTGTACATTTGAATTTATTTTTCCAGAATAAGATAAGAAGTTATTCCCCCTTGTTACACCACAGAAAACTCATTTAACAACCTCTTTTGAATAGTGAGTGAATTCACAAATCCCTCAGCAGGTTGATGAAACTATTGCATGACACGGTGACTGACTTTTAGAGTTCGCTCTCATTGCTGCATGCTTAAGTGATCTATAGCTCTTTCCTCCGATTTGTTTTCTGTTCGATACACACATGCATCTCTCATTATCCTCAGTAATGGAGCAGGATTCTCAGAAAGATTAGCCTCAGAACTGTATGCAACAGTTCAAAGCCTATTTCACGATACCTTCTTATACATTTAGAAGAACACCCCCCACCCCACCCCACACACATGAAAGCCAATTTCTTAATTTACAATGAGATCCACCTGCTGCGTTTGTGGAGCACAGAACTTTCTCCCTGCAGGCAAACGTACGTGGAAACCAAGCCAGAATCAGAAGGTTGTTGGGAGCATCCAATCAGAGAGAGGGGCATGGATGACTGTGTCAGCTGGTGGGTCCAAGGACCTCTCATCCTGTGGGACTCTCCTTCCCCCTGGGTTGTCCGTGAGTCACCACACCCTCTTTCTAGATTCATTTCGACTTGAATTTAGGAACAGTCCTTTCTATTATAATTTTCAGTTGTATGTGTATAAATTTCAGTCTTCATTTTGAGTGTGATTGGGAAAGATGTTATTCTTACCTCTCTGTTTGTTAACAAGCGGTTAACGCTCAAACTTTGGAGCCAGCCTGCCTAGGCTAGAAACCTGCTCTGCAATTCCGTCAGTCCTGTGATCTTGAATAAGGTATTGAACTTCTCTGGCCTCAGTGTAATCTGCGATGGGCCGAGATAACGATGGTACCTGTGTAACAGGATTGTTGTGGGAATTAATAGTACTTCGCACCTACTGAGCCATGTATATATGTTAGCCACTATCCCCTCCACCTCCAGGGCAGGATTTTCTTGCCCTGTAATAGTTTACAGTGATGGAAAAATTGGCAAGAAGTTAAACGTACAAAAATAGGGAAAGGGTTAAATAAATTATGGTGTATCTGTGGATTAGTTCCCTAAGGATGTCATAACAAAAGAACTCAAACTGGGTGGCTTAAAACAACAAAGGTTTATTCTCTCACAGTTCTGGAGGCTCGAAGTCCAAAATCAAGGCGTCGGCAGGGCCGTGTTCTCTGTAGGGTCTGTGGGAAAATCTGTTCCATGCTCCTCTCTTAGCTTCTGTGCTGCCAGCAATCCTTGGTTTGCAGCTGCCTAATTCTGGTCTCCACCTCTGCTGTTACTTGGTATCCTCCCTCTGTGTCAGCCTTCTCTTCTTATAAGGACACCAGCCATGTAAGACTAAGGGCCCACCATCCTCCAGTATGGCCTCATCTTGACCAATTCCATCTGCCATGACCCTATTTCCAAATAAGTGCATATTCTGAGGTCCTGGGGGTTAGGACTTCAACATAACTTTTTGGGGGGGGAACAAATCAACCCATAACAGTTGGTAAGTTGCAAAGTCATTTAAAATCATACTTCCCCAGAGTATTTAATTTCTCTTGGTATTAATGACCTTACATCAACGGTCACAGGTGCACAAAGGGGAAGGTTATGGGGGCGTTTATAACGGTGAGACATTGGGAACAACTGCTTATCCAATTGTAAGGGAACGGACACATCAACTCACGTAACCATACCAAATACACAATGCAGCAGTTGGAAAGAATGAGATGGATTTATGTTTACTGATGAAGAAAACAGAAGCAGCATCTTTCAGGACAATGGATATTTAGTCCTTGGACTTTGTTCTAGTCTCATGGCTTGGAGAATTATCTTTATGGGGACAAATCTTGTATTTATTTATATATTCAGCCCGAATCTCTTCCCCAAGCTTGGCCCTGCCTCAACACCTTCCCTGGGAGGTCCAACAGACATCTCAGACATAACTCATGCTGAATCAGGCTCATGACCTTGTTCCCTTGCCTGCTCCACCTGCCGCCTTCCCTATTGTAGCGACTGCCACTCCGGTCTTCAGTTGCTCGGGCAAAAGCAAGCAAACCAGTCAGCAGGCAGAGAGGAGCAAGAGGCCTGGCGCCGTCCTTCACCCTGCCTCTTACCCCACATTGGATCTGTCAGCAAGCCCTGTTGTCTGTGCCTGGCCCGAACGTCTTCTGAATCAGAGCAGCCCTCACCACTTCCATTGCTGCCCCACAGGTCCGAACCTCTGTCACCTCTCTGTGGACCCAGCCACAGAGTCATTGACTTGGAAGGGGGTTCCTTCTCTGCCTTTGCCCTCCCCGTGCCAAGTACTGTCTGTTCTCAGCACAACAGTGACACTGATCCTTTTAAAACCTAAGGCAGATCATGTGTCACTCTTCTGTTCTATGGAATAAATGAAGACCAACCATAGGAGAGAAACAAAGGCTTTTATTGATTCAGTGCTTGCTGTACAAGGAAGTCAGCCATTGTCAAGTGCATGTCAGCAGAGACTCAATGGCTAGTGGAGGGGTGGGAAGGCTTTATGGTGGAAAAGGGAGGGCTGCATGGGCCCTGAGGGGAGGCTGTGCAATGAGGGCGCTGGAGGAGGGATACCTGGAAGAGGGTGTCCTGTGTGATTGGCAGGGGAGCATATTTGACCTTCTCTGGTTGGTTCTAAGTTGGGAGTGCAGGCAAAAGTCAGGGAATCTGGTAGTTATTAATCAAGTCATGACCAGCTTGAGCCCATTGTCGCAGAAGTGATTATTTAGCTTCCTGGATTGTTACTAGAGATAGCAATCTAGCTTTCCACATGTTTGGTTTATAGTAGGTGGGCTTTCTGGCCTGGTTGTTATAGCTAAGGGATTGGTTTCCTGAGCAGAAGATGCAGAATGTGAGTCAGATTCTGTTTTCACATAGGGTCTGTCCGCTGTTCATCTCTCAAGTCAGTTGGTCACTGCCAACTGCACCTCACTTCCTAATGAAATCCAAAGTTCTAGTAGCCGGCAGAGTCCTGTCACTTGGCCCCAAGTGCCTCTGTTCCTGTTCCCACTATTTTCTACTTGACCTTTCCCCTCCAGCCACATGGCAGGCACAGTCCTCTCAGTCTTTACACAGAGACTCCTCCAGAGATCTGCCTCCCTCCCTCACTTCTTCCAGCTCTTTCCCAGCTGCAGTGGTTCCAGTGTGGCCTCTGCGGAGCCTTCTTCCGGTAGCACTTATATCTTTGATGTGGTTAGAAAACTCTTCCCACCACAATGCTGACTCCTGAGGACACAGAACTTGTGTGTTTTGTCCAGTTAACTGTCTGCAGTACCTAGAATAGAGCGAGGCATATGTTAGGGACTCAATGTATATTTGTGGAATAAATAAATATGTGACAAAAAATACTTTCTTATTTTTCATTATAATTTTAGCCAGATTACATCATATAATGAGCTTATGACCTGCCAGTGCAATATCCAACCATACGGATATTGTCTGTCCATCTGTAAATCGTTCCTTGTTTTGCTGTTTTTACAAACCCTGCACCATCTGCCCTATGCCCTCTGACCTCACCCCTTCTCTTTCTCCCTTTCTCTTCCTGTTCAGGTCCCTATGGCTTCTTGCTCTTCCTCAAGCAACCAGGCAGCTCCTCCCTACTGCTTTTCACAACTACTCTTGGTCCACCTGAATGCCCTTCCCAGTCATCCCCAGGGACATTTGTATAAAAATAAAATAATTAGGTTTGTAGAGCTCCTCCTTAGAACATCCCTCTACACAGGCTGATGGCACGATGCCAGCAAGCAGGAACAAGAGCATGTGATCTGCACTTACCATTCTCTGAAGCCCTGGCTGAGGCGTAACATGTAGACCCTTGGAGCAGAATGGAAGGCCTCCATGATTCCAGAAAATTCTCTAAGTAAATCCAATTCCTCTGAACCAGCCTTTGGCCAAGTATTGAGCTGCACTGTGTTGGAAGTTGGGTCCCCAACAGGTGCCAGGGGAGCAGACCTCACACGTGTCACGTGAACTGCAGACCCTTTGGGCGTGAAGGCCGTGCGGGTGGTTGAGAGCGCTCACGCCCTCTCACCCATGTAGCTGCAGACGCAGGCCTGGGGCAAGGTCGCCCCTCCCCTGAGGGGAAGCCGACAGAGCCTTCAGGCAAGGCTGCATTTTTCTCCTGGAAGAAAATTCTGGATCTACTGTAGCAAGTGGAAGAATAAGACACCATAATTCTATGACATAAAGAAAAGGCCAAATCATTTTGGCCTAGCAAATTTTAAGCTATATGTTAAAATGTGTCCTGTGCCTATTACAAAGAAATACAGAAAAAGGACCCACTGAATACTGACTCAAGCAACGCACCTCCTGGGCAGAGTCCCCGCGGATTATTAATTTATAGTGGGTTAGTGATTTCCAATTTTTTTGATTATATACCCTTATCAGTAAAAACTTTTCCACAAACACCATCAGTATGTTTATATTTTTACTTTAGAAATGCTATTCACCTAGTCCGTAATAATTTCTCATGTATATTATGAAAATTTTAAATGATGAGATAAATACAAACATGATAGAACTATTTTCACTCATCCGATCCCATGGGCTCACTGGGAGCGTGAGCAGGGGACCAAGGCCCACGTATTGTACTTTGGAGGACACTGTACCTTTTTAAAAGTTGAGGGGAAATTCCCACAATGTCCAGTGAATCATTTTAAGATACAGTTTGAGGCATTTGGTGCATTTGCATTGTTGTGCAATCACCATTTCCATAGAATTTCAAAATATTTTCATCATTCCAAAAGAAAACCTCCACTTAGCAGTCACTCCATTTCTCTCTTCTTCTGGCCTAGTCTCCAGATTCACCTATTGTGGCTACTCTGACAGGTGGGGGTCACAGACAATATGGCCTTTTGTGTCTGTTTTTTTCCACTCAGCATGACGTTTCGAGGTTCATCCCATTGTAGCATACCTCAGCACTTCATTCCTTTTTGTGGCTGAGGCGCATCCCACTGTATGTATAGGCCACGTCTTGTTTACCCACTCAGCCGCTGAGGGACGCTGGGGTTGTTTCCACCTTTTGGCTATTGTGAATAGTGCTGCTATGAACATTTGCGTACAGGTCTTTGAATCCTGCTTTCAACTCTTTTTGCTGTATACCTTGGATTGAAACTTATGGGTCTCCTGGTAATTCTATTTTTAACTTTCTGAGTAGGCGCCAAACTTTCCCACAGCAGCTGCCCCACTTTACGTTCCCACCAGCAGTGCGAGAAGGTTCAATCCTTGGTAACCCTTGTTATTTTCCATTGTAGTCATCCCAAATAGGTGGAGGGTGGTACCTCATTGTCGTTATGCTTTGCATTTCCCTGATGACTGATGATGTTGAGTATCTTTCCATGTGCTTGTTGTCTATTTGTATAACGTTGGGAAAATATCTGTTCAAGTCCTCTGCCCGCTGTTTTTAATTGAGTTGTTTGTCTTTTTGTGTTGGAAGCACTGCACCTGTTTGTTTGTCACACAATGGCTGGCGTTTTTATTTTATTTTTTATTTATTTATTTTTAAAGATTTTATTTATTTACTTTTAGAGAGAGGGGGAGGGTGGGAGAAAGAGAGGGAGAGAAACATCAATGTGTGAGAGATACCTCAATCAACTGCCCCTCACATGTCCCCGACTGGGGACCTGGCCTGCAACCCAGGCACGTGCCTTGACTGGGAATCAAACCAGCGACCCTTTTATTCACAGGCTGTCACTCAGTCCCCTAAGCCACACCAGCCCGGGCATGACTGGCATTTTTAATGATGACTCAGAAGCCCTCCAAGAAAGAATATATTACATTCACTATACTTCTGATGTTATAAAATTAATAATCACATTTTAATTTTTTTGAAAATTGATCATCCAAATTTGATGAACATATGAATCATTAATGAGGCTAGTTAATCGTCAGGACACCTCATTCTTCAACTTATTTCACTGAGTAACAGAGTTTGCTGTGTAAATATCTTGACTTTCGGGTACCACAAGTATGGCTTTGCAGTTGATAGTTACGCATCGGTTTTCCTTTTGGTTGCTCCACGTAACAGCTAAAGCAATTGCAGATGCTTGAAAAGGTTTTAATTAATGCAAGCTTGAAGTGTTCCACACTTGAGTTTAAGTGTATATAATAATCACTGTACAAATAATGGCAAATTAATTGGCTGTTACCTGGATGCTAGAACATGCCTTTTCTGATGGTGGGTTACTATTACATGCTTGGCCAAGTATATTGACTTCAATAGCCAAATTTTCAAAATTGTGCTCTTTTTTATAGTTATATACTCTATTTCCAGTTGACATGTTAACAGGCCAAGTAAAGGATCATATTGGATTTTAGGAAAAGTATAAGAAATGACGGGATTGAACCCAAAGAGGAAAGTACGAGGAAAAACAGTCTTTTTATTCTGAACTGTGTAGTTTACTCTGAAATTTGTGTAATTTTTGAAATCTCTCAGCTTTGGTGATCATTGGTTATCATTTACTTGATAGTCAATTAAAAACATGAGGGAGTATAAGGGTACTAAGTGGTATGGGAAAAATATAATAAAGAAACCATAGCAAATAAAGGGAGTTAAGGGAGGCAGAAGACAGTATAAGGGGGATAAATGGTGATGGAAGGAGACTTGACTTGGGGAGGTGAACACACAATACAATGTACAGATGATGTATTATAGAGTTGTACACCTGAAACCTATACAATTTTATTAACCAATGTCACCCCAATAAATTCAATAAAAATAATAAAAAATAAAAGCATGAACAATGAATTTTATCGGTCAGGAAACAAAGATAACTATCATAGTCTTCAGTTCTGATGCTAAAGGCCACTGTCCCTTAACTTAGCTAAATGATCAGATGGGAATGATGGCATCTTAGGCTAAGAAATGCAACGTTAGAGTCTTTTATTTTAGCTAAATCTTTACAACTGAATAAAGATCAGTGTTGGAAGGGAAGCCGTATGGTGCTTGTAGATCTGGCCTGTGCCTCATGCAGTTTGGGCCCCGCAGTGTTTTTTGCTTGTTTTCATCCTTCATCCTTTTATTACTTGGCCGAACACATTTGTGGTTTTCTGGAACTCTTGATCTCTACAATGGGAGAAATATGTTGTGCTGTATTTTTAATTCCTGTATGTTCTGCTTAGATCCCTAAGCATAAATATATGTATGTGTAGAATGAGAAGATGGCAGTTATTGATTAAGACAACTTACATTCTGCATCCTATTCTTCAGAAGAGAATAGTAAATGGTTATTGCTCATCAACTTCCTTTTTCCCTGTGATCACAGGGAGATATGGAGAAGGAGCATGGAACTGTTCTTTAGCCAATTTGGTAAGGGAACCTGATGAGATTACACCCCCTCCCCACCTACATCAAAGCATTTGCTTTTATGTATTCTTTCTCACTGGATTTCAGCTATAGCATTTTATGGATGAGGGCAGATCAGGGATGCTGAGGATGCATGTATTATAATAATGCTTTTGTGACAAATACAGATTAAAAATGCATACGCTGACACACTAATTTATGTTACACTTGCTTATTGCATACAATATAAATTGGAATAAGTTTAATGGTTAAAGCAACTGCCAATCCAACACTGGTAATCTACCAGCTCATTTCTCTCTCCCTAATGAATCAGTTAACACTAAGCAAATAGTTTCTTTAATTTCATCAAGATTATACTCTTGATTTTACTTGACTTAGCTGTTTTTTTATGAACGACATGCCAACAGGTACATCAGTGAAATACACATACTCATACATAGTATCTCCTTCTGAAGAGAGATTCTTTACCCAGTGGGATTGAGGCTTATTAACCTTGGCCTAATTGTGGTCTCGAGCTGTCACTCATTTATTATTTATCTTCATACCCTCTAACCTGGTTCTCTATCCATTTTAAACGAGCAAGAGAGCCTTAAGGGCTCTCTTAAACCATCTAAAATGTAGGCATTCTTGAAGCAACTAATGAATGCATAAAGAAGTGGAACAACAAATTGATGTTGCTCTCTCTTTCTTTCTCTGTCTCTAAAATCAATAAATAAAAATTAAAAAGAAAATAAAATATAGGCATTCTTCTACTTAGACATGGGCCCTAGATCTTCTCCTTGCAAAAAGTGTCTGATCTATGCAGGGCCAGCAGCAGAATTCTTGTGATAATTAAGACTTAATTCTTGCATTTTAAAAAGAGACCCAAAAAGCTATTGAAAGAAACCTGAGGGGTGTGATCCCGACATTTGTCAGCAGAGACCTGAAGTCCTCCTGGGCTTACTCCTTGGCTGGCACACTCATTGGCACTGTTTCTAGTGTCAACACAGAACTCTAATGTAGGGGGTGGAGCTGTCTGCACGACTGGAACGGCAACACTGCAGGCACCCAACCCCTTACTTTAGGGACACTGATGTAAGACTGTCCCAACAGGGTCAGTGGTCAATTATATACTATTTCCTTATCTCCTTCTTGCCTGGAAGCCATGTCTGTTAGTGACCATAGTCTAACCAAACTGCACTTTCCATGTTTCTTGTGTCTCCACACACAGGCTCCATGGCCCAGCCCATCTCCCTTCATCCCTTTGTCTTTTACGGGCAAGGGTGTCCTTACTGATGGAGACGCAATCTCTTTATCTTCCCCTGTCCCCTTCGGGTCATACTCTAATCCTACCCTTTCATCTCGACCTCGCTCTTCCCTTTCCCAAATTCAAAACACTGTTCTCCTCAAACCACAAAGAAAAGCCAGACCTAGAATGTAGCCGGCAGAGATAACTGAATCCAGAGCTTCCCAAACTTGCCTGAGGAGAAGCAGCACTTGCTGCTGGCTAAAATTCAGACTCCACTGAATGCATCTCCAGGGAAGGGCTCTGGGAATCTTTCCTTTTAATCAGGGCCCCAGGTTATTTTTTAGCACCAGGATATGAGTAGTTTGGTGCTTCTCAAACTGTAGCAGGCCTCAGAATGCCTTGTTAAAACCCCGCTGCTGGGCCCTAATCCATCTCTTTCAGTTGGTTGGCTATCATCCTGGTCAGAGCACATGCCTGGGTTGCAAGCCCAGTTAGCTCCCGGCTGGGGCCTTGCAAGAGGCAACTGACGGATGTTTCCCTCTCACATGTTTCTCTCCATCCCTCCCTCCTCTCCTTTTTTTCTAAAACAAAACACGAAAAAGAGATTGCTGGGTCCCAACCCACAGTACCAGTTTTAGTAAATCTGGGGTGGGGCCTGAGAATTTGCATTCCTACCCAGATCCAAATGCTGTTGCAGGTCTGGGAACCCCACCCTGACAATTACTGATTCTAGTCCGCTTGAAACAGTTACTTCCAGTGAACGAACTTGCTCAGGACGGATATGTTAATAGTGCTACCTTGGTGTCAAAGAAAAGGCAAGCCATACTTCTCGAATATTCAAACCAGAGAACACAAGTAGAGAATGAATGACCCCACCTCCAGACCAAACAAAGTCCACAGAAGACTAATTCTGCTTTTCTCACATACTAGAATTATCGATACATAAACAAATGTTTTATTCTTTGCTTTCAAAGTTTTATTTCATTTCATGTTTGCTTTCAAGTCTTTTTTCATTGCAAATGATCAAAATGACTCAGGGAGCTTTTTTGTCCAGGCCACAGAAGCTCACAGATTCTTGTAAAGATTTTCCGATTAAATGTGAGCTTTGAACACACCTTGGGGACAGGTCTGGCTGATTCCGGTACAGCACAGTGTGTGTTTCTGGAGGTTTGCTGCAAGTAGTGGAAATGGTAAGAGAACCCAGCAAGTGACTGGAAGCAGAATGCATCTGCTGGCCTTTTGTTGATCAATTAGGCATTGATGCCCTTGCTCCTGTAAGTAGGTCTTTGGGGAGTGACTGAAAAGAGATCCAATACTTGGATGCTGCGCTACTTTGCAGACATTATGAGAGTTAATAAAACTCATTACCTCTTAGCCTCTTAGCTTTCTTCTGGCAAGGGACGAAATGCTCTAGCGTTGTTGCTGTGTGTGTGTCTTGCAATAGAAACATCAGCCAGAGAACTCATGATGGGCACATTTTTTTAAATAAAATAAAACAAAAACTAAATATCAGCCGGAGGCTTATGGTAGCCTAGGGTGCACCTACAAATAAACATTTATGTTCATTGGCACAAACACGTGAGAAAGGTTATAATGCACGACTCAGGTCGGCAGGCAAGAGAAGGAGCATTTGTGAAAAATGTGAATTATTGTTTCATTGTGTGAAGTGTGCAGATGTAACATGAAGAAAATACATAATTTAACAAAAGGGAAAGAGCAGATTCTTTTCAGGAGGTTATCTTTAGGCAGATAAGTTTAAACTTTACAGAGGGAGGAAAAGAAGTATTGGAGACTCAACTGGTGGTACAAACTGAGCTGTTTTCAGTTCTTTCTAAAGTCTTTGTGTCAACATTGTGTAAATATAATGAATAGTCAAACAGGAAATTAGATGTAAATTAAACTTACCAGTAACCAGGCAAAGGCAATCAGAATGAAAGAAAAAAGAATATAATCAAATCAAGCTTCTGTTTTCAAGACTGCTTCTGTTTCATGCCTTCTTTCAAGATTCCTAGACTTAGTTTTTATCCGTGGAGGAGAGATGAGACTTTGTGATTCAGCTTTGTACGCTGTTCAGGAAAATAACTCAGAAAAACATGTTTCCGTCTAGCACAACACTTTGGACGAGTGTGATGGTGAGAGGCGGAAGAATGGAATGAAAAATCAGAATCTGGGAAGGTGCACCTCACAGAGGTTTTTTAAGGGGCAAAGAGTAACTACAAAGTTCATAGAATAGATGCGTTAAAACAAAACAAAAACAGGCTCATAGAGACAGAGACCAAAGCGATGGCTACCTGAAGGAAGGGGTTGTGGGGATGGGTGTAAAGAGGAAGGGGCCTATAATCAATACTATTTTGACATGTTTGCATGGTGACAGATACGTTTACTAGAGTTAGTGGGGTGATTACATTGTAAGGCATACGAATGTCAAGTCACTATATGGTACACCTGAAACTAATATAACCATATAAAATAGTATACCAACTCTTCTTAAATTAAAATAATAATACATTCATGCCCGGCTGGTGTAGCTCAGTGGATTGAGCACGGGCTGGGAACCAGAGGGTCCCAGTTCGATTCCCAGTCGGGGCACATGCCTGGGTTGCGGGCCAGGTCCCCAATGAGGGCCACGTGAGAGGCAACCATACATTGCTCTTTCTCCCTCCCTTCTCCTCTCTCTGAAAATAAATAAATAAAATCTTAAAATAATAATAATAATAATACATTCAAATAAATGAGAAAAAAAGATTGCGTACATTTCTTTTTCTTTCTTGAAACATGGTGAAGGTCAGTGCTTTATCAAATATTTAGTTAAAAAATATTCTTGTTTCATATGATTACAAAAGTACCATGTGCTTATCATAAAAGCTCAAATATTACAGAAGTATGTGTGAAATATCTCACTCCCCTTCCCAATATTTTTGAATCTGGTTAGCACTAACATTCCCGTTTTGATCAGAAAACTATGTTAGATTAGGAATAAGGCTTAAGTTCACTAAGTTTCCCAGAGCATTAACTGGAAATTATAACCATACTTTTCCACGCTTTGTCTTTGTGGACTTATAAAAATGTTTATTTTATAACTATTTTTCTATGCTGCATCAGTTTAAGAATAAAATGTAATTTTTTTATTAGATTTTGGCATTCAATAGGATCTGTCAGTTAATCATTCTTTCAGAGGATAAATTACTGCTCACAAATGTTTCACTTTTCCTTTGTGGTTCTATTAATCCTCTCATTGATGAGTGTCTCATGAAAAAATAAAAAGGTCAGAATGGACTTAGTTAATAATCTACAGATGGGACCTGAGTGCTTCTGTAGGAAACACTCCGACCAAACACCATGACCTAATAATATGAATTAATTTGTGTAAAAATAATTGCAATTGCTGCAATGTGGTTAGCAAGAAGGGACTCTGATAATGTTGATGATTATTATTATTAAAATTGGGGGCCAAGATTTTAAAACATTTAGGGGCTTTCAGAGGTTCTGTTCTCATTGTTATTGTGTGAAGATGTGGCCGGGACTCGGGACTGACTTCGGTTCTTTGTGCTGGTGGGGTCTCTATTTAGGTTAAAACGAAGCACTTAGCCCATCTTTTAAAGAATAAAAGGTAGTCACACTCTAATACCTTAACCCTGCGGGGCTATTGTCTACTTTCCAGTATGTTCTATAGGCTTTGCAGTCAAGATTGAGCTATGTAAATAAGACTATCTTTTGTTAAGCAAATTTAGAAATGCAAATAAAGATGCAAGAAAAAAAAGAAGGAAAAAAAAGATTCAAGAAAAAGAAGCATTTAAAAAATTTTTTTACTTACATTACTAGTCATTCAAATAATAAAGCAATTAAAGAAAAATAGAAATTGTGTGGGGTTGTAAATTTATTCTTCTTATAATGCTAATATATAACAATCTTGTTCCTACTCCTGAATACAATTACAGTGTACGCGATATAGCCTAATCATTCACAATATATCTTTTTGTTTGTTTTGCCTCTTTACAGAAAGAGGCAAGACAAACATCAACTAAAGTAATACATTTACAGAACAAAATGTCTAGAAGTCTACTTTCTACTTGTGGCACCGTTGGCAATCATCACTGTTGGGTGGTGAATGTACCTCGGTTGTACTTCTAGGTAGAGCAGTCTCACCGACATTAGTCACGTACGGACATCTCCTGGTGGGTATGGGGCATGTGGAACAGAAAGCCGTTTTGGTGATGCCTTCCCTAGCTCTGTTCTGGGCCAAGGACTTCTTCCTTCATTCCCACACCCCTTCATGCTTATTATGATGAATGTATGACCTTGAGCAAGTACGTCAACCTCTCAGTACTTGTTTTTTCATCTGTAAATGGGAATACTAAACATAATATTGAATGAGAGAAATGCCACACGGATTGAAGAGACTAATGCAAAACACCCAGTACTCTGAAATTGAGCAAGTGCTTAATATAAGTAAACTTCTCCTCCTCTTTCTTCTTCTTCCTCTTTAAAAAAAAAAATTATTTGTAGAGATAGGGGAAGGGTGAGAGAGAGAGAGAAACATCAGTGTGAGAGAGAGACATCCATTAGTTACCTCTTGCACATCCCCAACTGAGGACCTGGCCTGCAACCCAGGCATGTGCCCTGACTGGGAATTGAACTGGCGAATTTTTAGTTCACAGGCCGGCACTCAATCCACTGAGCCAAACAGCCAGGGCTTCTTCCTCTTTTTTCTCCTTCTCCTCCTTCCTTTTCCTCTTTGTTATAGCTGTCTTCTTTTTTGTGGTTGTTGTTTTCTTGTTATTTAATTTTAGTAGACATGGAGGTTACAATTACACATTAATAAACTTGTGGAAACATTGAAATGCTTTCCTGTAGAGATAATAACCAACATTTGCAGAGTATTCGCTTGGGGACAGGCACTGCATGGGTTTCTCTGGATGCTCTTCCTTGTCTGATCTCACAGTTCTGTTTTGTGGCGGAGCTGGGATAGAGCCCAGCATGTCAGGCTGCGGTGCTGGCCACATTCTCACTGCATGAAGACACAGTTGGGTTGTTCCTTAGCTTTTTTTCTCTTTACCTGCCATTTCTGTGTGAATTCATCCTCTGTGCTTCCTACTACCGCTGGTGATTCTGCATTTCTAGCCAGATCTTTCTTCTAAGATCCAAATCAATTATTTCTAATGCCTACTCTTTATATTTCAAATTGAACTCCTTCCCCAATAAACTGTCCCTCCTGAGTTCCCTATTGTCATTTAATGAAATCACTAGAAACTTGGGAGTTACTCTGAACCCTGAACCTTTCTTTTCTTTGTCATCCACATCACTGGTCACCAGGTCCTGCTCCATTCCAACTGTAAATTATCTGTCAAATCTTCCCTCTTTCACCAAATAGTCGTTACTTTAATTCAGAACCTCATGAATGACTTTCCAAAACACACCTCGATCAAGCCTCTTCTTTGCTTTCAGTTTTCCCTCTGGTTCCCTCACTTCATTCAGAATATATTTTGAATTTCTTAGTGAGGCTTCTAGGACACTGTACGATCTGGCCCCTCCCCACTGCCCATTTTCAATGCCAAGTGTCCACCGCCCCTGATAAACCCACTGACTTGAGGTTTCCTGAATGATCTGGGTCGCCCCACGCCTCTATGTGTGTGCTCATGTCATTTTCACAGGGTGGAAAATTACAAATTCCTGGATTTCCCCACCCTTACTGTCTTGGACAATAACTCCTTTTCCCTGAAGACTGAGCTCTTATGTCCTGTTTAGCTTCTCTCCACCATCAATTTTCCCAGGGTAACTGTTTGACCCTTCTGTGTGATCCACAAAGCACTGTGCGTCTCCCCTGCTACGTACTGACTTATTCCATCGTGTTTTTGTCTATAGTTTTCTATTAGTTTGAACTTGTTAAAACCAAGCAGGCAAGACCATTGGAGTAGAGTGGAAAAATCATGTTCTTGGAGACACGCTGGGCTTATTAACTCTGTGACTTTCATCCAGAGTGGGCTCAGTTTCCTCTTCTGTAAAATGGAGATGACAACATTAGTCTCATGGGATTGCTATGAAGGTTAAATGAGATAATGATGGTATTATTATTACTAACGTTTAACCAATACATCAGCACTTAGAAAGTTCTCAACAAATGTCACATAAATTATAAATGTATTGATACTTATATTCTGTCCTTTCTCCGGGTGACTAGTACAATGTTAATTATAAGATAAAGATATCCAGCCCTGGCTGGTGTGGCTCAGTGGATTGAGCACCAGCCTGCAAACCAAAGGGTCACCTGTTCAATTCCCAGTCTTTTTATGTACACACACACGCGCGCGCGCGCGTGTGCATTTTCTTTATCCTTTCATCTGTGGATGGACACATAGGTTGCTTCCATGTCTTGTCTATTGTAAATAATGCTGCAATGTACATGGGGGTGCAGACATCTCTTTGGGATGGTGTTTTTGTTTCCTTTGAATATATACCAGAAATGGAATTGCTGAATCACATGGTAATTCTATTTTTTATTTTTTTAAAAGATTTTTTATTTATTTATTTTCAAGAGAGGGGAAGGGAGGGAGACAGAGAGGGAGAGAAACAGCAACATATGGTTGCCTCTCACATGGCCCCCAGTGGGGACCTGGCCTGCAACCCAGGCATGTGCCCTGATGGGGAATCGAACTGGGACCCTCTGGTTCCCAGCCTGTGCTCAATCCACTGAGCTATACCAGCCAGGGCTATTTTTAATTTTTTGAGGAAACTCCATACCTTTTTTCATACACCAATTTACATTCCCACTAACAGTACACAAGGTTTCCCAAAGAGGAAAGGTTTCTGCTTGCCACAATTTGAGCCAGGTTCCCGATGGGACTAATCAGCCTTGATGAGGGCCAGGTTAGGTCCCTCTATAAACTTGGAGGGAGTAATTTCTATAACCAGCAGTTTGGACAGAACTCACTCCTGCTCTCACACAAATGATAGTACATGAGGGGTCCATTGTGCAATATTATAGCATTTTTATTGAGTGCTCGAAAGTTATTGGCCAAGATCTAATATATCCATATTGTCTCACTTCTCAAACTTTTCCCCAATCTTCATCCAAAAAGAAATATATTCACTGTACAGCACTTAATTCTCAACATTACTGTACTATTAATGCTATGTGCCATTTGCTTCCATGAGCTCCCAAATTATTTTCTTAGACTATTGTCTTTCTTCTTGTTCTCTTAAGATTTTTTTTAATGTGGTATGTTCATAACCCAGTCAAAACTCTTGCTAACATTTTTATCTCTAAATGGAATGAGGAAACAGCAATTTCTCCATGTCGTACAAATCTCAATTTTTGTATTTATTTTTTTCCCTACTGATTTGTGAAGCCTGGCCAGGGAAGACTATTAGTCAATTAATTTAGGTTATTCCTATAGGTGAACTCATCAGGTATCTCATTAGTTAGGTGCTTCATGCCTTTTGCATGCACTCTTTTTAGTTTGTTACTGAATTAAAGAGGCAGGTGACTCATAAGAGAGAGATAAGAATCACACCTGTGATACTGTATTCACATGTGGGAGCTGAAAACCCTGTCCTGTTTCATTTCAAAGAGATGATAAGACAGCAGACAGGTTCTCAGACCCTCCCTGGCTACTGGAGCGAATGGCTGCAAAGTTTTAATGACCTTCTGGGAAGCACGGGGGAATTTTAAAAAGCCTAATGAGCTTCTGAAAACACCTGGTAACATCCCCCAGCAAAGCTGATCTTCACAGAGACAGAAAGTAAATGCAGAATCCATTCACTTTCCTTTTGTCATGATGCATCACTCCTGACTTTAGTTTGTTTGTTGGGATCTGAGTCAGGAGCATCTGAACAAAACTGGGCTTAAATTGAGGGTAGGGGTTAGGGATGCCCAGTACTAAAAGGACAACCTTCCAGCCAGGGACAATTTTGTTAATGAGGGTTATCATTTAAAAATAACTTCTTTAATTTATTGATTTTAGAGAGAGAGGAAGAGGGAGAGAGACAGACAGACTTCTTGTTCCACTTACTTACACATTCATTAGTTGATTCTTATTTGTGCCCTGGCTGGGGAGGGAACCCACAGCCTTGGCATATCAGGGCAATGCTCTAAGAAACCGAGCTACAGGGCCAAGGCAAAGGTTATGATTTAAATATTGTCAACACTTAGGGAAATAGGAAATGATGACAGGTACTCATTTCTTCAAGGAAACCTCCTTAGCTCAACAATTTTCCTAATAAATATGGAAGAAGGTGATGTGAGCGTGTGTTGTTGGGTGTGATTTGTAGGTATCAGGCTTTGTGTCAGTTTCCTGGAGCTGCGGTAACAAAGTCCCACAAACTGGGTGGCTTAAAACAACAAAAACCTATTTTCTCACAGTGCTGGAGGCTACATGTCTGAAATCAAGATATTGGCAGGGACTTACTGTCTCGGAAACCTCTTTCTTGTCTTTTCCAGCTGCTGGTGGCCCCAGTTCCTTGGCTTAACTTCCATCTGTGCTTCTGTCTTCACATGGTGGTCTTCCCTCTTATAAGGACATCAGTCACATTGGATTAGGGACCTCTCTAGTGACCTCATCTTACCTCTATTACATTTGGGCTCTATTTCCAAATAAGGCCTCATTCATAGGTGAGGGA
Organism: Micronycteris hirsuta; assembly: GCA_004026765.1. Lineage (NCBI taxonomy): Eukaryota > Metazoa > Chordata > Mammalia > Chiroptera > Phyllostomidae > Micronycteris > Micronycteris hirsuta. The sequence continues at coordinate 94,038 of PVJI01003433.1, forward strand.
AGGTCTGCACTTTACTCTAGGGTTTTGGAAGACACAGATCCACCCATCACAGGCTTTCAGCTCCCCCATTCTCTGATGGGTTTGCTGTATCCTTCAGTCTCTACCACTGACTGGGTCTGAGATTCCTAAGAGAAAAACACAGATCAGTTGAAGGAAGTATAAATTCTTAAAATGGTGGCTGGGGCTTTTGCCCTGGATATCAAACCTCAAAGGACGGCCTTTTATCCTCATTCTCTAAGCATAGATGGAAACTTTCCCTAAGACCCTGCCCTGGCTCTGAGAAGTACTCACCTCCCTGATGGAAAGGTACGATCTCAAGGGAGCTAGTTCAGATCCCTGCATTATTTGAATCTCTTTTCTAAGAGAACTCCCATCCTGCTCCTCATTCTTGGGAGCTCCATTCATGACTTTGTATCTTGAAGATGAAGTGGGCTGAGGAGAATGTGTGCCCAACAGGAGAACACCTCTTCCTTTTTCTTTTAAAATTTAAAAAAATGTATTGATGCTTTTGAGAGAGAGGAAGAGAGAGAGAGAGAAACATTGATTTGTTGTTCCACCTTTAAACTTTTGTTTTTGATTTATGGATTTTTAGAGAGAGAAAGGGAGAGAGAAAAAAATCCATTTATTGTTCTCATTTTTTTTCTAAAGATTTTATTTTATTTTTAGAGAGAGGGGAAGAGAGAGAGAAAGAGAGGGAGAGAAATAGCAATGTATGGTTGCCTCTCACATGGCCCTCACTGGGGACCTGGCCTGCAACCCAGGCATGTGCCCTGACTGGAAATCAAACTGGCGACCCTTTGGTTCCCAGCCCGCGCTCAGTCCACTGAGCTACACCAGCCAGCGCTATTGTTCTCATTATTTATTCATTCACTGGTTGATTCTTGTGTGTGCCCTGGCTGAGGATCGAACTCACAACCTTGGGGTATTGGAAGTACGCTCTAACCAACCAAGCAACCAACCAGGGCTATTTCTTGAATCTTAAAGGGCGAAATACATCCTCTGCTTTTCTAAAACCAAGCTGTCATACCAGTAGACTTTTTGATAGTGCGAATTTCCGGTGAAAACAAAGATTCACTATAGTGAAAAAATAGGTAGTCATTCCAATGATCTCATGTGCAAGTGCAGAAGAAGAGACTAAGACGTGCTGTTTTCTCATTTCAGCCGGGTCTGTGCTCTTCAAGGAAGTTCTCTGTCACCTCTCTCTGATCGCTCTCTCGAGATCAGGGGTGGTTTTCAGGTTGAACGTGGTGAACGACCCTTCAGCTTTTGCTGAGAAACACGATCTATTCAATTAATGGTCCATAAAATGATTTAGGTAAGAGACAAGACTGAAATTTCTTCTTCTGAAGGAGGGAGACAATACAGTCTAATTTACCAAACTTCAAGCTTTTAAAAGGTTTTTAGAAAATGTAAAATATCACTTGCATAGGATTATAGAAACCACAGGGAAACCAGAAGCTAAGAGGCAAAGAAATACTATTGGCACATTTTGAAGAGAAGAACATAGGTGAACATTTATGCTCCTTTGATTAGCCCAAATGTTAATATGGACGAGGTGAACAGTTGTTCTGTGTGTTTAAAAATTAAGTGCCCCCAAGAGTGAAGATGGCACCGTAGGGAACACACAGAGCCTGTGCTCTTTATCACACACACTTGAGTAAAGTTGCTGAGTCAAAATAATCTTACACATAAAGGAAAGTGTGTGGAACACCGTAGCACTCCCAGATGGTATCAAGGGGCCATTATTATGCAGGGCGTGTCTGTTCTATCACCAGCACCTCGTGTGTATGCCCTTCCAGTTCTGACCTGCTGCTGGGGGTGGAGGTAGATGTTGATGTGACCTGACCCAGAAGCTTCCTCAGCTTTTAACTATTCCCTTTGGGGGCTGCCCCAGGGTGTCTGTCCTCTAATGCTCCCCTTTCTGAGGCTCCATGTGGGTATTTATAATATGAATTAAAAGCCTGATTATGCTGACACCAAATCCCTGGGTTCTAACCTCACCTTGTATAGCTCATTATAATCACAATGGCCAATATTTTAGGAGCTCCTACTTTGCACTCACTTCCCTCTGGATAATCTCTTTATGAGCTTCAAGTCTTTTAATTCTACTCTTGTGAGGTGGATACCAGTATTATCCTCACTTTGTAGATGAGGCAGCTGAGGCTTAGGTTCACACTCTGGATACAAGACTGAGCCAACACAGAAAACCAGCCCAACTGACTCCAGGATCCTACTCTTCACTATATTCTAGTGCCACCTGGTTCTAGAATGTTCATCATTTTGGGAGACTGATTTCCATATTCCCACAGTCCAAGTCTCTCGTCAGCCCTTAGTGGGATCATCGGTTCCTGGGCTAAAGGAGCATGCGGACAAATAGTCTTTCCTTTAAAAAAAAAAGTTTTATTTTTTTAAATTACCGCTACAAGTTTTCCCCAAATTCCTATTAGGTATCTCCTGTTGATAAGCCAATGATAGTATGGGAATCTCAGAATTTCTTTCTTCCTCGCGTCCCAAGGCCCAGAGAAGAGCCAGTTGCGGTCGCCTGCTGTGGGTGTGCTCCCTAACCTGGGTTCCACGGGAGTCCGGCAGGGCCTGTTAGGGAGAGGGCACCCCACAATCTGGAGGGGCCCCGCAGTCCCTCTTTTCTGTACTTTCCGGTGCGTGCATGGGGGGCGGGGCTTGAGGTCTAGTTCTCCTTCCATGGAAAGTTCCATTCTCTACTAATGTTTCCAAATTATGCATCTTTTAGACATTATTTTGTCCTTTATCAGAGCTTCTTTAAAGGGGCAGGAGTGCAGGGGGGAAATGAGGCCTTGACCTCTCCCCTTCAAGGTGAGAGGGTCTGACCCAACCCAAAGCAACATGCATTTGGACCTAGTTTTCATTTTAACAAAGAGGTGATGATTTTCTGAAGTGACATATTATCATTAACTTCCTAGTTGGATTGGAAAATGGATCTCTGTTTGCAGCTTCTATGCTTAAACCACTTCATCACAGTGTTGTCTTTGGGTAATTTCAATTAGAGTGTAGTCTGTCTGGCAGAGTATCACGTCCCCTATCAGACAGTGGCTGGATAAAGGATAGGAGAGGTGAAGGCACTACGGGAATCGTATTCTATCCTTTGCACGCCTATGGGAAGTCTGTGACTGAAGGTCCACGTAATGTAGTCTCACCTTTGTAACAGTGGGATTAAGCTGGGTGTGTTAAAGCCACATTTCTAGCCACTAAGACATTATTTGACTGAAATACTGCTTTAGGGACCAAAGACTTACCAGTGCACTGAAATACAACTCCCCCGAAAGTCTGGTTTGCTCCTAAGAACCTCCGATTACTGAACATGGAGACTCGATGGTCAGTTTTGGGGGAACCGGAGATTAAGATGTGATGATTCTTTATCTCCCTCCCTGAGTGTGTTACATGTGGTGCAAAAGTTCAACTGCAGAACATCCCATTTCCACACCCTCCCAACTGCACAGCCCTGGGGGAGGCCGACAGGGACAACCAAGCTTACGTTGATCAGGATTCAGGCCTTCTGCCTTGGCCCTCCCAGCTTCTGTGACAATGAAAATGAAACAGGAAAATGTGAGCGGATGATCCTGGAGCCTGTTGATCCTGGTGAGAAATTACTGAGGTGAGCAGAGGACCAGGCCAGTTTAAGAGAAGGAAGAGGCGCCTTTCTGCTGACGTTGGCAGAGGACGTGTGAGCACAGCACATGTTCTGGGTCATCTGGACCGCTGCTGCATGTGTCCCAGAGTCCCAATGAACGTGTCATTGAAATAGGCATAGAAAGCAGTGCTAGATAAATTTAAAAAGCAGCTAACGCCCTGGCTGGTGTAGCTCAGTGGATTGAGCGCGGGCTGGGAACCAGAGGGTCCGGGTTCGATTCCCCATCAGGGCACATGCCTGGGTTGCGGGCCGGGTCCCCAGTGAGGGCCATGTGAGAGGCAAACATACATTGCTATTTCTCTCCCTCTCTGTCCCCCTCCCTTCCCCTCTGTCTAAAAAATAAATAAATAAAATCTTAAAAAGCAGCTAATGTCACATGAACATAAAACTCCATTCAATAAATACGTAAGATAATAAAAGAGACAATTTCCAGTAACCATTAGGCAGCAACACTGAAAGAAAAATAAGATGAAGAGAAACAGTTGGATTGGGTCATGGATGTCCTATTAAGCACTGCATCATGCGGATGATGAAACTGGACTCGATGGGCCAAATCTAATATCAATAAGTTCAATCAAGGACATATATAAAAGCCTTTGATTCGTCAGATAAAAACCAGCTGCAGAGGAGCAGGGAAGGGGCGGTTTAACTGGGCACGTAGGTGTCAATAGGCGGCAACATATCTGTGTGTCAGCTGTCAGTGCTTGCTGGACACCGTGTGGAGAAGGAATCTGAGTATCCTCCGGGATTCCAGGGGACAGTGTGTCACATTGATTAGCATTGTCTGAGACACACGCATGGGAGTACACATGCAATGGATAGCATTGCATGACATCACCTGTCCAATTTAGTAGATTGCAAATTCCGACTGTGTTAGCAGTATGATGTGGCTGCCTGCAGTTCGGCTGTGTTAGAGGAAGTTGAGTGTCCAGAGGAAGGGACGTGGTCCATTGCAGGGTGCTGTGCTCAGTGCTGGGACTGCACTTCAGGAAGGTTGTGGTCTGCTCCCCAGGCTGGATCAGACGAGGGCTCCTGGGAGGTGAAGAGATTTGCAACCACGCCAAATAAAGAATGACTAAAAGTACTAGATCATCTGGGTGTGACCAGAATTAAGAGGGTCATTTACTGCCTTGAAATATCACTATTAACTGTCATGTGGAAGAAGAATTAGGTTTATTCAGAAGACAGAAATAAGACCTGTGAGTTGGAATTATAAGGAGTCAGATTTCCACTTCATTTGAAGTAGGATTCTTTAACAATTCAAGGTTTGACTTTTTTTTTTTTTTCCCAATGAAAGGAGCCCCCTGCTGGTGAAGGTGTTTGAGCAGAGACTAGATGGCTGGAATGGCCAATTTTTCAGGGAGGTACATACAGTATGTTATAGAACACACTAGAAGTTTGAATGAAAGGATGCCTAAGATTCTTCTGACTTTACGATACTTTGACCCTAAGACAGGGAGGCAAAGGGAATTGAGAGTTAAAGCGAATTGCTGACTCACCCTGAACTCCCACCAGGGGTGCCTGCCTCCCACCTGGCCAGTTTACTTGCAGGTCTCAATTCTACCATTCAGGCCCCAGGGGCATTTCTCACCCTGTTATCAGAAAGCCCAAACCAGTTTTGGGGATATTCTGCTCTCTCAAGCTGCAGTCTTGCTTATCTCAGAGTTTAGTCTTCTTAGATGCCTCACTCCCAGTCCTAGGCCTACCCCAACCCTATCACAGCTTTGCTAATGGCCCCAGAGCTCCTGATTGCCCCACCCCCTTCCTGCCCATCATTTCTTTGGGAGCAGACCAGGCAATACAGTAGGAACTGTATGTTGTTCCAATTAGGTGAATTATTATGTAGCTGGAAAAAAAAAAAAAAAAAAAAAGCCCTGACTAGTGTAGCTCAGTGGATTGAGCACGGGCTGGGAACCACAGGGTCCCGGTTTGATTCCCAGTCAGGGCACATGCCTGGGTTGCGGGCCAGGTCCCCAGTGAGGGCCACATGAGAGGCAACCACACATTGATGTTTCTCTCCCTCTTTTTCTCCCTCCGTTCCTTTCTAAAAATAATAATAAAATCTTAAAAAAAAAATCCAACATCCAAGGTAAATGCTTAATTAATGGGTTATTTTTAACATGAAAAGTGATTTCTGATAATGTCTTTAGGTTCGATGTTGTCAATGTTTTAATAGACTTAGATGAATATAAATTTGACTTAATCAAATTTGTAGATAGCATGAAGTTGAAGGGGATTACATATATATACGATCAAAATTCCAAGAGACCATATAGCCTGGCTAGAATAATGAATCAGATCCAAGAAACAAATGTAAAGGGGATTAATATAAAGTTCTACACTGGAATCTGAAAACCCAAGTGGACAAATTTGCACAGGAAAGACTCACAGACTGGCAGCTACTTGGAATAATTTGGAACAGGATGATCTACTAAATAATACAAGCCGTAAATGTAAATTTACATTTTCTAGTAGGTCCACTAATAAAAGTAAAAAAAGATAAAATTATTTTTGATAATAAATTTTATTGAACTCAATGTATTTAAAAGAGCTTTTCAACATGTAATCAATATAAACATTATTGAGATGTTTACATATTTTACATGAAATCTTTGAAATCCAGTGTGTATTTTACACTTGAAGCCTATCTCAACCTTGAAGCTAAATTTTCATTGGAAACACTTTATCTACACTTAGATTTCATAAAATTCGCAGTTGAAAAAGTAGATTCAGCCCTGGCTGGTGTGGCCCAGTAGATTGAGTGCCAGCCTGTGAACCAAAGGGTTGCCGGTTCGATTCCCAGTCAGGGCACATGCCTGGGTTGCAGGCCATGTCCCCAGGAGAGGGTATGCGAGAGGCAACCACGTATTGATGTTTCTCTCCCTCTCTTTCTTCCCCCTCCTCCCTCTCGAAAAATAAACAAATAAAATCTTTTAAAAAAAGAAAAGGAAAAAGTAGATTCGCATATCTGAGTTTTTCAAACGTAGTTAAAAAATTTTTCCAATAATTTAATTGAGTACTTGGTTTTCAATGTAAATGATATAAATTAAAGTAACTTAGTTCCTCAGTCCCGCTGGCCCCATGTCAAGTGCTCAATAGGCATATTGGATCATGTAGCTTCAGAAGTTTTTGTTGACTAGAGTTGTTTTGGAATCTGTAGTGCAGTGTGGCTATTCATAATGTGAAGTAATAAAGGTATGGTACTTGGAACAACAAAGTTGACTGCTTCATTGACTGCACTTTAGTTAGACACAGCTGGAGCATTTCATTTCCTTCTAGATAGGATGAGCGGGGTTATGGATAGCCTGGGGGTGTGCATATGCGTGAATATGTGAGGTGGGGGGCATTACCACTCTTCCTGATAAATGGACACCTGACTGGCCGGTGAGACTGACCTGAGGATGTAGGGTGAAGCCCAGCTCAGAAATTTATCATTCAGAGCTTTTCAGTAGTCACGCAGGCTTCCTGTGGATGAGTAAACTGAGGACTCCTGGAGGCAACAGCCTTTAGGGGAGACATGTAGAGGATTTCCAAGAATTCAATGGCTTTCTGAGCTGGATCATCCTCATAGTCCCTTTAAGCTTTGATTTTACAAATTCCTTTTACTCTCCTTCGGGACCATTCAGGTTTCTTTTTCTTTTTTGGAGGTGGGGGCGGGGGTAGGGAACAAAATAAAATTTATGAGTGTGAAAGGACTTTAAAAGCTGTCTAGACCACCCTTCTTATTTTCTAGGTGAGATACAGGGACCCTTAGAAGTTAGGTGTCTGCTCAAGTTCTCATGGCTGTTGAGGCTCAGAGGTGTCTCTGGACGCTGGCACTTCTCCATCCGCGCACAGGATATGGCCCCTGCTGGTGAATATAAGCCTTATTAAAAGGGAGAATTTTTTAGGTGAAGGCTCAGGAAGCGAGGTTAAACTTCCTTCCTCCTTTCTCACTTAGAATAAAAGGAGTTTTTACGTTTGATGTCTGCTGTCTGCCTCGTCTGATTCCTGAAAAGGCAATACTGGGTTCCTTCAGTTGATACCAGTGCATGGGCGCCACCTACAGGATTGTGGGAAAAATACATGTAGCGTTTTCCTTTTGGGACTCTTGGCTTTCAGTACAGAGGTCCTAGATAATCGTTTAAGGCCAGCCGAGAATTACTGTTATTAATATTCCAAAAAGGCGGCTAACTAGTGGTTTTGCTGAGGGAGAAAGTATAGCCAGAGAAATCAGAGACCTAGGGTAAATCAAAGACCTGTGTGCCTCTGGGACACGTCCTCAGGACCCTGTTAAAAATCCCTCCTTTCTCCCCCAAGGGCCTACTGTTTATCAAGGCTTTGGTGCTTTGGCTCTTACATACGTTCCTTTTAGAAGACTGTTAATAAAATGCAGTTACTAGGGGTCTGTTACACTTGAGAGAGGCAGAATGGAGTCGTGAGAACCACGTGGGCTTCTGTCTTAGATTCAGGTTCGAACCTGGACTACGATGCCATTTTAACAGGGATCACTGTGTTCAGCTCAATGTCGGCATCTGCGAGAATAGCAGTGTTTACCTTGTATGGTTGTCATGAGGATTAAAGACACACAAGGTCCTAATATCATGCCTGGAAGTTCTACAAGGCTCATTGTAATGAATTTGACCAGCTCTCACCTCAGAGGGATTTTTGTGTCTGTAATAACAGGACATGGGTCTGTCTCTGGAGACTGCGGGAGAGTAGAGGCTGCTGAGACCCTAACCACAGTGGTTTCTTCATTACTCTCCTCGGCTTCAGGGGAACAGTACTTCTCCGCTGTAATCTGCCTGTGACTTTCTGGTAGTGTTGACCATGTTCTGACGTGCAGAATACGGTAATGTGTGTAGTTGACTAAACCCCACTTTATAATTATAGTTTTTTTTTTTTTAAGATTTTATTTATTTTTAGAGAGAGGGGAAGGGAGGGAGACAGAGAGGGAGAGAAACAGCAATGTATGGTTGCCTCTCACATGGCCCTCACTGGGGACCTGGCCCGCAACCCAGGCACGTGCCCTGACCGGGAACTGAACCGGGACCGTCTGGTTCCCAGCCCGCACTCAATCCACTGAGCCACACCAGCCAGGGCGACTAAACCCCACTTTAGATTATAAACTCTTGTGGACAGGGACTGAATTTGCATGTTTCCTGACTCCATGGCATCTGGCATCTTGTTTGCCCATAAAAAGTGCTCAAAATGAGCATATTGAGTGAATGTCTAAAGTTCAGAAGGAGTCAATGATATAACATATTGGGGGAAATTATTAATAAAATAGGTCTTAATTGATGGAAATACTTTACCTGATTTTGGTGACTGTTCTAAGGTGTGACTTGTTGGGAAGGGCTATTAAAGCTCCAGGGGTTTCTACGGGTAATTGAACTCCATCTCCCCCTTCTATGTAAACACCCCTTCCAATCCCTTCTTGGCTTCCACTCAAAATGTTACGCCAAGTGCCTCTGTATAGAAATTTTGGAGCTGGGTGGGTAACCAACATGCACTTTCTCTGGATTCTCCCCTAGAAAGTGGACCACGCTGCTATTCTTTCTACCAATACCAGAGCGCCATCTGCTGGAAATACCCAAAAGTAATTCTTGCAACCCAGTGTATTGGAATTTGCTCTTCCCGCCTCATTTGCTGGGAGAGATGACCCTTTTCTTTCAATGTGGGGTAAAAATCAACCTTTCCAGTTTTTCTTCACTTTTCCTCATCCCTCTTCTCAACCAATAAGGAGCTCTTTCCTTGCAGTGAGCATTTCCGATTGTGGCGTGGCCCTGAGCCAGGGAGAGCTGTTCTATTTTGTTCAATTCTGTCCAGTTGCAGAGCCCAACTCAGGGGTCCCCACAGAGCTGAGCTCTCTGACCTTGTTCAAGGTGAAATGACACTGTGCAGACCACTGGGCCCTTCAGAAAGGGTACCTGTAAACTCTACACTTATTTGCATTAAGGTGGAATTGTTAAAAAGGATGGGATTGAACCCAGAGTTGATACAGTGAAGTCTAGCAGACTTTAGAAGGGGGCATAAAATTGACTCCGAGTTTTCCATCAGTGAGCTTGAGGAGGAGAGCATGGCCAGGCAGGACACGTGGTGAAGAGCAAGGAGGGTCACTGCGTACCTCAGTGAACAAAGCTGCTCTAACACGTGCCCACTGGGGCATCAGGCTCACTTACAGCCAGAGTTTCAGACCACAGTCCAGCTTCTCAGCCATTGTGAGTTAGATGTGAGTCATCTGACTCTTCTCTTTTGAGCAGCTGAAAATACAAAGGTTGAATCTGCAAATGCCAAGTCTCTACTGCTCATGTTTTTTATCTAATAATAAGCTGGCTTCTTAGGAGAAGTACAACTCTTCCTGGGGCTGACACCAAAGATGAATTTCTTCTGTCTTGTAGAGGACATGGTGTTATATAGTGAATAGCGTCCTCAACAACATTTGTACAGTAAATATGAATATCGTATGGTTATTTCTGCTAATATTGTATTGCTGCAGGCTGGCGGCATGTTACCAAGACACAACTCACTAGAAGTAATTGAAGGGTGGGGTGCAGCTGGATTTGGTATATAAAAAGAATTCAGTCCGAAACACATACCAGGAAGAATATTCTGGCAAAGTGGCAAGTTACTGGCAGTTGCTGGAGTACATTTTCTTCCATAGTAAACCCTCCAAGCTGGTCGAGGATACTATTTTCAGCAATGGATTATCCTCTGTCCTGGTTCTTAAATGATCATTTTTATTTCCTAGTACTCAGCAAAACCCCCACCTCAGCTCAATTAATGAACACGAGATCTTCCTGACCTTGAGCAGAGCATTAGATTATTTAAATGAAAATTTAGAGGACTGAGACAGTTTGTCATCTTGTGATGTAACGCAGAAGGCTCGTTAGCCAATGATTTAATAACTCCACGACGTTGTGGAGCATGATTTCTTTGTCAGTTTTCATCATTAGATCGATTATATATCATAAAATGGTGGGGAAAACCCATGGAAGGTCATATTGATTTGGCCCGGACCAGAGATTTGTCCAGGCTCATCTATTCAAATATTGTCAGTGATAATTCTTTCCTCTTTAAAAGTGTTAGAAAAAAATAGGCGATCAATATTTTTGCCTTAGCTTGTGTATTTGTTTTTTATGAAGCTTCCAAGTGTCATGATAGGGGCTGGTTCTAAGTGGACGTCCTGCATCTGCTGTGGTTTGCAACGTGGCCCTGCTCAGAGGAATTGCGTTAGGATGTGGGTGTGGAAGGTTATGTGAGACATTTGCCCAGTGGAGGCTTTTGTGGTTACAGAGACCAAGCATTCTCAAGGAGGGAGGCTTGGGGGGGGCGCACAGTCACTCCGCAGGCAGTGGTCTCCCGTTCTCAGGGGGGCGGGGACCACAATATCTTAGATGTTTTACTAGAGTGTGTCCAATGGGACACAGTACAGACACAGCACATCTGTACTGTTAAAATCTCATGGTCGGGAAGAGTAGGAAAAATACCTAATGGTGTCAAAAGGTATATTTATATGCGGGTGCAGCTCTCCTGGTGTGATAGAGGTCACATGATAATGATAAGAGGCTGACATATGCTTTAAAAAATAACTATAAAGGTTAGTCTTCACTTATCTTTATTTTATGTGTGTGTGTGTGATAAGACTACTTAATATGAGATCTACCCTCTTTGCAAACCTTTGAGTACATAACACATGATTGCAGACTCTAGGTACAGTGTCACGCAGCGGATCCCTGGAGCCCGTTCATCTTGCTTCATGGAAATTGTACGCCCATTGTGTATTGACCGCTCCCTTTCCCCCTCCCCCAGCATCAGGCAGCCACCATTCCAGTCTTGGATTCTAAGAGTCTGACTGCTTTAGAACCTCATGTAAGTGGAATCAAAGGTATTTGTTTTTCTATGACTTAGTCACTTAACATCGTGTTCTCAAGGTTCATCCATATTGTAGCATATGACAGGATTTCCCTCTTTTAAAAGACTGACTAATATTTCATTATATGTATAGACCACACTTCCTTTATTCATTAACTCACAGGTGGGCATTTAGGTTGTGTCCACACCTTGGCTATGGTGAATAGTGCCGGTGCCTCCCTGAGACCCTGATTTTAGTTCTTGGAGGTAAGTACCCAGAGGTGGGACTGCTAGATCATGTGGCAGTTCTAGCTGCCTTTTTTTTTTTTTTTTTTAAAGATTTTATTTATTTATTTTAGAGAGAGGGGAAGGGAGGGAGACAGAGAGGGTGAGAAACAGCAATGTATGGTTGCGTCTCACATGGCCCTCATGGGGACCTGGCCCGCAACCCAGGCATGTGCCCTGACGGGGAATTGAACCGGGACCCTCTGGTTCCCAGCCCGCGCTCAGTCCACTGAGCTACACCAGCCAGGGCTCTAGCTTTAATTTTCTGAGCAACCTCCACACCGCTTTCCACAGTGGCTGCACCAACCTGCATTCCTACCGACGGTGCACCAGGGTTCCAGTTTCTCAACATCCTCAGCAGCGTACCTCGTGTTTTATGACATGCCTCTTATGAAGGGCGTACTGTATGCTGGGACTGTGCGAAGCACTATATATGCATGATGTCATTAACCTTCCCGAGACCAGGTGTGGAGGTGGAGGCTTGGAGAGGTTCAGCGGTGACGGTGCATATTTGGAGCTCCGGCGGGGGCCCCGCCTCAGAGCATAGCATTTACGAGGCATCTGACTCCTGCAGGCTTGTTTCCTCAACTGTAAATTGGAAATATTAAATGGAGTTCTCTAAAATGTTATTGTGAGAATCATGAGAAAATGCATATAAAGTGCTCAGCAAAGCATCTGAGTCGATATTGGTATATGGAGTCATCGTTATAATAATAACTCTTATTATTAATGCCTGTGTCCCCAGTCACTTCTCTTTTTGTGTCAACCGATCGAACCCGCTGCCTTTTGGTGTATGGGACAACGCTCCAACCGAGTCCCCCGGCTAGGGCAGAATCGGCAAAGTTTAAAACAATTGGACCATATGTTGCTGGTGAGAATGTGAGAAAGCAAGTGGTCACACACTGTGGGTGGCAGCATAACACGACTTAGCCACTAGTGGGCAGGATCGCTGTTTCTGGAGGAAAGTGTGTATGTGTCAGGCCTCAGAAATATGGAAGCCTTTGGACCTACCAAGTCCACTTCAAGGAATTATTTTAAGGCAAAATCAGATGAGTGGAAAGAGGCATGTTTAGGGATGTTCTGTGCAGCTGTATTTATAGTAATAAAAGATTAGAAACAGCCTAAATGTTCAGTAATAGCTATTACAATTATTACTGTCAAAGACAAATTGTTCAGTGACATGAAAAGACTTTCTTGTTTTAAAAAGAATTTTAATTTTTTTCTAACTTAAAATTTTTTTCTTTAAGATGTATTGGTTTGAGAGAGAGAGAGGAACAATGCTATGTTGTCTCACTTGTGTGTGCACTCATTGGTTGATGCCTGTATGTGCCCTGACCCACAAGGGATCGAACCCACAACCTTGACATTTTGGGACGATGTTCTAACAAGCTTAGCTACTCGGCCAGGGCTGGAAAGACTGTTTTTCAAGTAATACAGTCGAAACAAAAAATCAGACCTGTGCTCTGTTTAAGAAGAAAAAAGTATGCATGTAGCCATTGAAAATGATTAGAAGCACATAGCTCAAAATTTTAAAAGCAATTGCCTTTGCATGTAGAATTATAAACGATTATTTTCTGTTTTGATTTTTCTGCAATGAGCATGTAGTATGTGTCAGTTCCCATTGCTGATAACAGACCACGGTAAATGTGATGGCGAAGGCAACAGTCTGTTTACAGTGGTAACGGGTTTTATGGGTCAAGAATTTCAAAAGGTCATAGTAGGGTCAGGTTGTCTCTGCGTCATCGTGGCTCAGACTCAGGCTGGAAGACTTGGAGTTTGGGGATGGCCCAACATCTGGGGACTGGAACCACCTGAAGGTCCTTCACCGACATGTCTGAACCCTGGGCCGGGGGGACTGGAAGACCGGATCTGCCTGTTGCGGTTCCTACATGTGGCACGGCTCCCTCCCAGCATGGTGGCCTCAGTGTAGTTCTTCTGTGGCAGCTCAGGGCTCCAAGGGTGCATGGTACAGTGAGTAAGGCAGACGTCGCCTTGCCTTTTCTGATTTGGCCTTGGAAGCTGTGAGGTATCCCTCCTGCTGCTTCTACTGGGTGCGAGTCACGGGCTTGTCCCTGTTCAAGGAGGAAGGGACACAGACACCATCACTTTGTCACAGTGAAGAAAAGTGAGATGGGAGATGCATAAATGCTACTTTTGTAATTAAGGAAAAAACTCTATAAACATCATTACATTTTGTAGAAGCTTGTTATAAAATACCTAAGAGCCTAAATCTCTGAGGTTTGAATCAGAGAACTGCTTTGCATCATCGAGTGGAGAGCAACCTTCCCTTGTGTCTGTGATGTTTTCTGTCCTGGATGAGTTTCCTTCTTTTGGTGCATTCCTGTGTGGGGGCCTGAGAGTAGATGTGTGGTCGGTCAGGGGGGCAAAGTAGCCACATACCATACAGGGGTGGTCTAGTTAAACTGAATTTCAGAGAAATAGCAAACACGTTTTTAGTATAAATATGTCCCAAGTATGGCATGAGCCATACTTACACTAAACAATTCATTATCGTTTATCTGAAATTCAAATTTAACTGGGTGTCTCTTATTACTCTTTTGCTAAACCTGGCAGCATAAGTCAGGGGACATCTGGAGATAAGCCTGGTGGGCCATTACCATCTCCTCCTGACTCCCTCTCTGTGGGGCAGTGAAGGGAAGAGCTCTTGGCAGTAGTAGGGGATTCTATTTTCAGTGTGGTCATCAACACCGCTGAGAATAGAACAGGGTGAGACGTGGGGGGAGGGGACCAGCTAGTAGAAGTTGGACACCGGGACTCCATTCCTGGGCTTATTGAAAACCCACTGTGACCTTGGATAAGTCACTAAAATCCCTTGTACGAATCATATTAGCCCGGTATAGGGTTTTGGGGAAGATGAATAAGACATGAGTGAAACTGCTTTGAAAACCTTGAAGAGGAGATTTAAAGTGTTAGTGCTGATTCCCCCTCACGCTGAGCCTGGCCAGCACGGGACAGTGACAGGCACACCACGGGGCTTTCTCTACCGCCGATGAGCTCGCATCCGTTTTTAAACAAAATATCACACCAAAGGGGTTGTTGCTTTTTTAAGTCTTTGACCCCCTGTCCCACCATGAGCTACATGAACTAGGACAATAGAGACATTTCTGTTGAGGAAAGAGTTAAATGTGTCGTTAAGTCAAGTCCTTCTTTTTCTTCTTCATTTACCCACTACGAGTCTCTCTTCCGTGGAGTTCACACAAGTTGGAGGTAATATGCTCTAAAAATTACACTCTTCCTTCTCTCTGCTAAGATGCAATTCCAGTAGCTAAAATTAAGACTAGTGAATTTATTCCTGTTTCCAAGTACAGATCTGGCCAATGGCAAACTTTTTTTTGTTTTTTTGTTTTTAAAACCAGTTGCTAGGTAGAAAAGGATCCTGCATAGCTACAAGCTGGCATAGTTCTGCCAAGCAAGAAGAAAGGCAGGCAGCCTGCTCTACAAATAAGAGGAAGTCATTTTTACATTATTCTTGTAAAGACAGAAAGTACAATCAATTACCAAAATGTTTTTTTAATCCTCACCTGAGGATATATTCATTGATTTTAGAGAGAAAGGAAGGGAGAGAGAGTGAGAGAAACATCAATGTGAGAAACATTGATTAGCCATCTACCAGACACGCCCCAACAGGGGATGGAATCTGCAGCCCAGGTATGTGCCTGACTCAGGGATTGAACCTGCAACCAGGAGGTGTACAGGATGATGCTCCAATCAACTGAGCTGCTCAGACAGGGCCACGATCAATTTGTTATTGTTTGTATTGTTGGTGACTTAATGAGAACAAAGCTTATATTAGTAAATAACAAATTATCTGGAACCTACAAATTTGCCCTCATCTCCAATTCTACCTTTTAGCACCTAGGGCATTATTATTATTTTTTAAATCTTTATTGTATTTTTTCCATTACCAGTTAGTCCCCTTAAACTTCCTTTCCCCCCAGCAATCACCAGACTATTGTCTATGTGCATGAGTTCTTTTTCCTTTTGCTCAATCCCTCCACTCCCTTACCCCGCTCCCATAGCTGTCAGCCTGCTCTCCATCTATGAGTCTGTCTCTGTTTTGCTTGTTAGTTCAGTTTGTTCATTAGATTCCACACTGAGTGCAATCATATGGTGGTTGTCTTTCTCTGACTGACTTACTTCACTTAGTGTAATGTTCTCCAGGTCTGTCCATACTTTTGCAAAGGGTAACGTTTTCTTCTTTTTTATTCCATTGTGTAAATGCTTGTTTTATCCAGTCATCTGTTGATGGACGTTTGGGCTACTTCCTTGTCTTGGCGATTGTAAATAATTACGCAATGAACAAAGGGGTGATTTTGTTATTTCAAATTGGTGCTTTGGGTTACTTTGGATATATTCTCAGAAGTGGGATAGCTGGGTCAAAAAGCAGATCCATTTTTTATTTTTTGAGGTATCTCCATACTGCTTTCCACAGTGGGTGCACCAGTCCGCATTCCCACCAACAGTGCAAAAGTGTTCTCCTGTCTCCACATCCTTGCCAGAACTTGTTGTTTTTTGATTTATTGATGATAACCATTCTGACAGGTGTGAAGATGGTATCTCATTGTGGTCTTAATTTGCATTTCTCTGATGATTAGTGATGTTGAGCATTATTTCATATGTCTATCGGCCATCTGTATGTCCTCCGTAGAGAAGTGCCTATTCAGGTTCTTTGCCCATTTTTTATTTTTATTTTATTTTATTTTATTTTTTTTAAGATTTTATTTATTTTTAGAGAGAGGGGAAGGGAGGGAGAGAAACAGCAATGTGTGGTTGCCTCTCACACGGCCCTCACTGAGGACCTGGCCCGCAACCCGGGCATGTGCCATGACTGGGAATCGAACCAGCGACCCTTTGGTTCCCAGCCCGTGCTCAATCCACTGAGCTACACCAGCCAGGGCGAGTTGCTTATAAAGCTTTTTAAAAAAGACTTTATTTATTTATTTATTTTCAAAGAGAGGGATAGGGAGAGAGAAGGAGAGGGAGAGAAATATCATGTGAGAGGGGAACATCTCACAGCCCTCAACCGGGGACCTGGCCTGTAACCCAGGCATGTGTCCTAATGGGGTGGGAATGAAACCGGTGCCCTTTTGGTGCACAGGCCAGCACTGAATCCACTGAGCCACAGCAGCCAGGGCAAGGCTGGGACATATTTCAACAGATAGATTGGAAATGGGGGTCTTATGAGGGGAGAACAGGGTAAGCAAGGGTGAGGAGGTGAGAAAATGCAGAGTTCATGCAGGGGAGAAATGAGAGAGAAGACTGGAAAGGTAGGTGGGGGAAAGGCCTGGTAACCAACTTGTCTTATTTCCACTTGTGTGTACCAGTATCTCATGAATGTCAACAAAAAGTGACCCATAGGGTGGGGGGAAAAGACAGAAAACTGTACTTGAAAAAATAAATAAAAAAAAGGTATTAAAGAAAAAAAAAGTGACCCAAAGGAACTTCACAGCAGTGACTTGTCAATAATTACAGTATGCTGATTTGTTGAAAGAGTTCTAGAGAATTAAATTCTGTTCTCAGCTTTTATCTTTGGGTCCGAACCATGTCAAGTGCTTCCTGCTGCTCTGGCAAGGACGAGACTCCTTCTCACCTTTGCTGTGCCTGCCCCGCTGTCCGAGGCTGGCAGAGGGGAGGGGGCATGGGCCTGCTGGCGGCCCTTTTCAGGGGCCCTGCCCGGGCTTCCCCTGCAGACAACACAGAGGTCTGGGCCCAGCTTTCTGTTCCTTTGGTCAGGACCCTCAGGCTGGCTCCAGCAGGAACCGTGTCCTGGAAATAGCAGAGCAAAACTAATATCCTTAATGGCCAAATTGGAAGGGTTGTTAGCTGCTTACCACGCTTTTTGCCTATTCAGATACATTCTGATTATGGATAGCTGTGCTTGGCTGGCATTAGAATGATGTTTGAAAATTGTTGTGTTAAGGTGACAGCTTAGGTGTTGGTGGGGAGAACCCGAGAGCTGTGTTCTCATGAAAACCTGCCTCTAGCTGAAAATAGTTTTAAAAGTTTTTGTTCCCTAAATAGGGATAATTACTCTTTTGTCCTCCTGCTCCACAGACTTTCTCAAAACTGGGGGTATTTGAGGCAACTGACAAAAGAAAGGTTCAATTCTACTCATTTGTCTTTATTCTTACATATATATATATATGTGCATGTATATGTATATGTATATATGAGTATTTTTTTTTTGACTCCTAATGAGACAGAGTTTTCATTGCTTTTGTGCTGTATTGTTGCAGGGGTGCGTGGTATTTCAGTTTCTTTTCTAAAGATGTCAACTCAACCCTTCAATCTGAAGGTAATTAATCAGTGTTCATAGGTAAGATATTTATATTGATTGCCTTTTCCCTTAATAAAGTTTTTTGGGGTCTGGGTAATGATGGTGGTATTAAATTCAAAAGATCCTAAGGGCTATGTTAAAAAGGAAGATTTCCTCTTATCTCTAGTTCTTCATTTCCTGTTCACAGGGCAATTGCTGTTTCTTTTCTCTTTTCTTTTTTTTTTGGCTGAGTACAATGAACTTTACTGATGGTGCATGACAAGGTAGAGCTCCCTAAGCTCCCCCTTCTTCTTCAGGAGGTCTGGGGTGGAAACTGGAAGCCAGGAGATTCTCAGTGTGTTGGGGGGTCGATTTGGGGCAAGGACTCCCCAGCAGCTGAGGGCCTCTCTTCCTCTTGGTGGGGCTGGTGGTCCAGGGGCTCTTACTCCTTGGAGGCCATTCAGACCATAAGGTGCACCACCCTGTAGCTGTAGCCAAATTCATTGTCATATCAGAAAGTGAGCTTGACCTAGTGATCACTGAGGGCAATACCAGCCCCGGCATCAAAGGTGTCACTGTTAAAGTTGCAGGAGACAACCTGGTCCTCAGTACAGCCCAGGATGCCCTTGAGGGGGCCTCTGATGCCTACTCCACTACCTTCTTGATGTCATCGTATTTGTCAGCTTTCTCCAGACAGCAGGTCAGATCCACAACTGAAAAACTGAGGATGGGGACACAGAAGGCCATGCCAGTGAGCTTCCCAGTCAGCTCAGGGATGACCTTGCCCACAGCCTTGACAGTGCCAGTAGCAAGGATGATGTTCTGGGCAGCCCCTTGGCCAGCACTCCCCAGCTTCCCAGAGGGGCCATCCACAGTCTTCTGGGTAGCAGTAATGGCATGGACTGTGGTCATGAGTCCCTCCATGATGGCAAAGTTGTCATGGATGCTATTGGCCAGGGGGCCCAAGCAGTTGGTAGTGCAGGAGGCATTGATGATAGTTTTGAGGGAGCTGTCATACTTGTCATGGTTCACACCCGTCACAGACATGGGGGCATCCGCAGAAGGGGCAGAAATGGTGACCTCTTGGCTCCACCCTTCAGTGAGCCCCAGCCTTCCCCATGATAGTGAAGACACCAGTGGGCTCCACAGCATGTTCAGCACCAGCATTACCCCATTTGATGGTACAATTTTGCTTCTGAAATTTGGAGATGGACTTTCCATTGATGATGAGCTTTCTGTTCTCAGTCTTGACTATGCCTTTGAACTTGACATGAGTAGAATCATACTACAACATGTAGACCATGTAGTTGAGGTCAGTGAAGGGGTCATTGATGGCTACAGTATCAACTATGCCATAGCTTAAAGATGCCCTGGTGACCAGGCACCCAATACGGCCAAATCCTTCATTCTGATGTCCCCCATCACGTGTCGGGGTTGCTGCCAGCACTGTGCGGGGAGATGCGCTGTCTGTCCAAGAGGAGGAGCAGAGAGCTGCCGGTGTTTCTTTGTATCGGTTCAGAGAAGTCTCCTGCACATTTGAGCTGTGTGTGTGGGGTGTGTGTGTATAAATGTGTGTTTGTATTTCCCTTAAGAAGTCACACACATACAAATGGTGGCATATACATGCTGCTCTGCCCCTTGTTTTTTTTCATTATGAATATTGGGTAGAAGACGTTTCAACAGCTACATAGTATTTCATTACCTAAGCAGTTCTTTAGTGAGACATCTTGTTGTTTCCAGTGAAAACTATTGTGTAAACAGCATTTCTTCTAAGTGTGAGCCTAACTGCAGGATAAAGTTTTAAATATGGAATTGCTAGTCCAAAGAGAATATGCGTTAAACATTGTTTTAGAGATTTTATTTATTTAATTTTAGAAAGAGGGGGAGGGAAAAAGAAAAGGAGAGAAACATCTCAAAGCTCCCAGCTAGGGATCTGGCCCGCAACCCAGGCATTGCAGTGACTGGGAATCAAACCAGCAACCCTTTGGTTCCCAGGCCAGCACTCAGTACACTGAGCTACAGCAGCCAGGGCCCTGGTAACTGTTTTATAACCACCAATTCGTGTTTAATTCTTTCCCTTTTTTCACCATCCTCTCAACTACCTCTCCCATCTGACAACCATCAAAAGAAAACCCACTTTTGCCCTGGCTGGTATAGCTCAGTGGATTGAGCGCGGGCTGGGAACCAAAGGGTCCTGGTTCAATTCCCAGTCAGGGCACATGCCTGGGTTGCGGGTCAGGTCCCCAGTGAGGGCCATGTGAGAGGCAACCATACATTGCTGTTTCTCTCCCTTTCTTTCTCCCTCCCTTCCCCTCTGTCTAAAATAAATAAATAAATAAATTAAAAAAAAAAAAGAAAACCCACTTTTTAAAAAATCCTCACCCAAGGATATATTTATTGATTTTAGATTGAGAGGAAGGAAGAGAGGGAAACATCCATGTGAGAGAGAAACATCAATTGGTTGCCTCCCGTTCACTGAACCCAACCTAGGCATGTGCCCTGACTGGGAATCAAACCCACAGCCCTTTGGTGTGTGGGACGACGCTCCAACCAACTGAGCCACCCTACCAGGGCAAGTAAGTCCACCTTTATTGGATAATAAATTTCTGAATGAATTTGGGTTTATTTCTAGACTATATTCTGTTCTGTTGGTGATGTCAAGCAAATCTGACAACTTTTCAAGGTATTTTTTGTAAAATGATATAAAATTTAATTGAAACACAGCCTCTCTATCATTTTAGACAGTTGAAATAAACCAGAGTTTTAAGAGATTTGATTTTTGATTTGTTAAAAGTCTCCAAAAACCCTTAGATCTATTCAATATTTTGAACCCAATCTTTAGTAAAAAAGTGCCTTCACTTTGTGCTAGTGAGAAATTGTAGGTTCCTATGCAAATATTATGCCTGAGAAAACAATTCACATTTGTTTGATTAACTCTCTTCTCTTCCTTACTTGCTGTTTTGTCATTTACTGTTGAAAATATTTATGTAAAATTACTCTTGTCAGCATTATTATATCTCTGTACTCTATTATTAACAATGAAATTTTCAAATATGTCTTCATTCACATTTTTTCTGAATAAAAATTTTTAAATTGTGGTAAAATATACTTACCGTGAAGTTGACTATATTAATCATTTCTAAGTGGAGACAGTTCAGTGGCACTCGGTACATTCACATTCTTGTGCAACTATCACTTCTAGCCGTTTACTTTTTAAAATAAATGTACAGAGATCATTTCAAAAGACAGAGGTCAGCTTAAAAAATGGCACGTCGAATCCCTGAGAAGCAAAAGCCAGTCAGCAATGCGAGGCTGATGGGCCTAGCGACTTTCTGGAACACAAACGTGTTCTCTGAAGGAAGGTGTTTCTTGGCTGCAGATGCCAGTACATTAAATCTGCCCATTTGGAAATTGATCTGAAAGCTGGTTCTTATACTGCCAGCTTCGGCTGGAGCTCCGAGGAGACGGAGCTGTGGCCTGTGCCCCTTGTTACCGGGAGGACGACAGGGTGGGTCAGCGCCACCACTCAGAAGCCGGGGTCTTCTTTGAGGAGTTGCCCAAGGCCCAGAGCTTTTCATTTTTTGCATTAAGGCTCTTCTAATGTTATTTAGATAAATGGAAACATACCTCTCTCACACTTCCAGAATATTTATCCCCTGCTCTCTCATCTTGCTTCAGGTGTCACTCCTACCAAGTGACCCACTTATTCTGGGAAAATCTTTTTTTTTTTTTTTTTTTTTTTTTGCATCTCGACACATGTCAGTGCTGCTTTGAATGAAAAGGTGCTAGCCGCCATACTGCTGCGCACGGCCACATAAAATTGTCATCCAGGCGGGACTCTAAGGGCCACCCTGTGAGTGTTTTCCCTCTCGGTCTTGCGGAGGGACGGATGTTAATGAACGTGGGCAGGAGAGTCAATAAAGGAAGCTGCGGGCCGCACGGCAGAACCCGCTCCCGGAGCCGGACCCGAACCAGCCGCGCGGCTCCTCCTGCAGGACCCCTGGCTCCGCGTGCCCGGGGGAGGCGGCCCGCAGCAGGTCGCTGCCGCGGCAGAGGACGCCAGGCACCGTCGTCCCGTTCCTGCCGCCTTCGCTCCCTCCTGTGTGCATTCTTTTCGGCTGTGCTTATTTGCATAACTTGTCTCACCAAAATGAAAAATTCACACCCTGTTATGAAAAATTACAGGACGTGACGTTATATGTGTTAGTGGAATTCATCTTTGCATCAGAAGGGCATGAAGATTTCCTCTCTCTCCACTTTCTAAATCATGCTGAGGGAAGCTGGAAAGATAAAAAGTCTGAGCGAGGGATGAACCAAGCGATGAAAGTGTGAGAAACAATGTTAGAGCTCGGGTCATTTTTTTTTTCCTGGAGATGAAGCTAAATGGGTTATTCCCCCCCCCCCCAAGTATTAGAATAGTAACAGTGTCTTCTTTGTAGGGCTGTGGTCACGGTTAAGCCCCTCACAGTGTTCAGGTGAGTGCCCACAAATGAGTAATCTAAGTGCCAGCTGTTTTTATAAGTCTTATAATTATTATGATCATTTCTCCATCCACCTCTGAGTGTATTTTGAGACACTGGTGTTTTGAAAACTTCCCTTTTATGTTTTACTCTGTTTGAGCTTTGCTCCACTTGTTCTTAAGAGGCAAAAAAGCAGCCATGATCCCTATCTCACCGTGGAGCAAAGCAAAATAATATGGCCACAACGTGATTGCAAATTATATTTCAATGTGGAACAGAGCTAGAGATTACGTTGCCTTTTTTCTCTAATAAATAATGCTTTATTTATTTATTTACATGTTTACTTTTGTGTTCTTTCCCATTACTATTTATCTCCCTTATATCCCCACCTGTAATCACCACACTGTTGTCCATGACCATGAGTCTCTTTTCCTTTTTGCTTGATTCCTCTGCCCCTTAAACCCCCTCCTCCTAATAATGCTTTCTTTTTTAAAAAATAAAAATTTAAAAACAATATTAATTCTTAGAGAGAGGGGAGGGGAAGGAGAAAGAAAGAAAGGGAGAGAAACATTGATGTGTGAGAGATACATTGATTGGTTGCCTCTCATGTGCCTGTAACTAAGGACCTGGCCTGCAACCCAGGCATGTGCCCTGACTGGGAATCGAACTGGTGACCTTTTGGTTTGCAGGCCACTGAGCCACATATGCTCAGGCCCAATAATGTTTTCCTAAGTGCACTTGTTCACAGAAAGATAATTTGGAAGATGAAATGGGTCTTGGAATCTTAGAGTTGGAAGGTTTTTATTCACTCATTCGACTGCGCGGTGCTGTCCCTTTAGTGGAGAATACAGAAATGAGCGAGCAGATGTGGCTGCTGCCCTCAAGGGACTTTATATCTAGAAGGGAAGACAGTCAATACACATGGGAACAAGTAGACAAGACAACTTTAACTATAAATATGTGTCGTGAGAAATCAAAACAGGCATATCGAAAAGAGTCACAGGGATGGTGGAGAGGGTTGCTTTAGATCAGTGATCCTGGAAGACTTTTTAAAAGCAGGTGACATTTGAGGCTCGGATGGTGAGGAGGTGAAATGAGCCTTGGAAGGTCTGAGGGAAGATCAAACCAGAAGGATCGACAAGTGCCAAGTCCTAAGGCAGAAGCCAGGTTGGTTTATTTGGAGAACTGAAAGGCTGTATGGACAAAAATTGAGGCTGGAGAGGGAGGAAGGACAGGGTCTTCCAGGGTCTTCTCTAATGGTAAGGAATTTGGGTTTTATTCTAGATGGAAGGTGAAGCCATTTGAGGGGCTTTAAAGGGAAGTCATGACCTAGTTTACATTTTGTATTGATCTGGTTGCTGTTTGGAAAATGAATGGAAGTGATGGGCAGAGAGTGGACCAGGGGGACCAGTTAGGAACCTGTGCAGTGGCCCTGGTGAGACAGGTGATGGAGTCTTGGGTTAGGGTCATCATGCAGGGGAGAACGGTTGCTTTGGGGACATGTCGTGGGCACAGTAATGGTTGGATGTGGGTGTTGAGAAGAAGACTCAAGGCTTTGAGATGACCCAATGCCAAGGTTTTGGCTTGAACAACAGGGTGACCTTTGAGTTTATCTAGGCCAGTAGTTTCCCAGTTTCTGAATTCTATGAACCGTTAACATGGAAGAAAAATCAGGGGCAGTAAGCATAAGGATGCTATTTTTGGTTTAGCCATTTAAGTAAAAAAACCAAAAGCAACAATGTATCATCTCCTACCACCACTATTCCATAGAACAGTGGAGACTCATGGAATAGCAAAAAAAGTCAGAAGGACTGATTTTGCATTATTTCAGAATTAAGAGCAACCCTTTAAATTCAATAAAAGGAATAATTCATGACATTCTTCTTTTTTTAATATTTTGTGTAAGATAAGTAGACATGCATTTTGGAACCACGGCTCTAGTGCATCTTTCAAATTTAGGCAGAAGTCCCAGTCACGGCATCCCCAGCAGATGCTCCTCCAGCTTCTGCATGAGCACTTCTGCGGGGCGTGCACATCACTTTACCAGGCAGCCCATGCCGTGCGGAAGGGTTCCAGTTGATAGATGGCTTCCCCGCCAGCTTCACATCCTAGCCCTGCCCTCTGCGTGTACAGAGTAAAGCTGATCTGTCTTCAGCATCTCTGTCTTTCAAACATCTGAAGGTATCAGTCACGTCCACCTCTTTCAAAGAGCAAACACTTATAGCTCCTTTAGCCAGTTCTCACTCTATCCAAGTGCGGAGTATACGAACCGACGACATAGGCAGGGAAGGTTCCAGATATCGTCACTCGTTAATGGACGTTTAGTGGGTGTTTGGTAGCTGTTCTACAGAGGAAAGGGAAAGCTGGAGAAAAAATAACATTGGCCTTTAGATGGATTTAAAGGCTAGATGTTTTGACATCTGTTTTGGAAGTGAGGCAGGATGAGGAATTTAAATGTACATACAGATCTTGATCTCATAACCCCTTTGGGCATTAACATTCTTTGAGTCAGAGAGACCTGGATTTAGAGGATAAATTAATTCATGTTCAAAGCTTTAGGGCTTTAAAGAAATCTGGCCCTGTTCATGATGAATGACCAAGAGATTATTTTTAACTTAACAGGCATGTAATTTAGAACTAATGTTTGTGAAAGCACCTAGCTACTGACTACTTGATAAAGGTTTATTTCTTTTTTCTTTTCTCCCTTCCTGACCTTCCCTTTCCTCCTTCCTTCGTTTTCTTATTAGAATCTGTTAACAGAGTTCTGCTGGGGTTCAATGTGCGTGTCCATCATGTCCGAGCTCGGGAGACTTGTTCAAGGGCTCATTCTAACTTGACCTTCATATATTTAATGGCAAAAATATGTCCCCTTAAAACAGTCATCTAAGAATGCTGTTTCCTAAGTTCTGCATATATTGGACATCAAGAATTCTAAATATAGTAGGCAGGCTTCTCCTAGTTTAGATATTTGTACTTAACAGTAACTAAACAAAGTCAGATATACAGGATGAAAAAAATTCCATGCCAGGGGCACAGATAGTTAGCTCCCAGCAGGTAGTGAGGGTATCGACTTTTGTGCTTCTAATTGTTTTGTTTTTTTATATTTGGGTGCTATACAGTACAGTTTTTAAAGGTGTAGAATAATTCTGTCTTCTATGTGGGTGATATGTTTTATAATACAAAGCATGTCTTAAACCTTTCGGCTCGAATTCCACTTAGCCTGATGTTATTAAACTGGAACTCCTTTTATTTTATTTTTTTGGTTAGTAATGACCTGGACCGCCGTGTCCTCAGTGTTAATTGCAAATGCTGGTTGGTCCTTGTTTTGGTGATGGAGGGAGAAGGCCTGGGGAAGGAGTGGTGGCCAGTTCTAACGGATCTCCAGAAAACTTTCCTGACTGTGCGGCTTTCTTCACCTTTTGTTCGGCTTGCATGCCGCTGTCTCCATGCTTCGTGAGTATGGTTCACTGTGCACCTGCCTCTGGACCTGGAGGGTGGGTTTCCTGATGACGGGGATTTTTCATCCACACAGTACAGGAGGCTGTGGTCCGTGTACAGATAAACTTCTCCGTGTAGAGAGCATTTTCTCTGGGGAAACGCTTCAGAGTTGCAGAAACCACCCCTACCTTGAGGAATTTGCTATTATTTTGTGCTTCCTGGCCACTTGGAGATGCTAATTCTATAAACAAAATGCATAATTTACTCTAAAAAATTCTGTTGGTGAGAACTGGAGGTCCATCTTCATTATGCATATATTTTTGTTAGCATTATTTAGACCCTCCTAAGTGTTCTTTTTCTCAACGTTTCCAACACCTGTATATCTAACCAGGTTTAGGTGCTGGCGGATCATAGTCCTTAGGTTTGTTCCATTGTCACAGATGTTAAGTGTTTCTAGGTGTTTAGAGGAGATAATTAAAGATGTGACAAAGATTTTGATATAAAGATGTTTATTGACGTCTAAGCATTGTGTTGAAAAAATTCCAGATGTTTGATTAATCATTGTCTACATCACTGGTTTTCAATTCTACCTTTTTATTACAATTGTTTCGGGAAAAATACTGGTGCCTGGACCCCACTTCCAGGTCCGTAATTAATTTTTCTGAAGTGGGCCTGGGCAGGTACTTATTATATGTGTGTGGACTGAGAACCTCTGGAACAGAACACATTTGTGAGTTATTACATTAAGGAATATTGCGATGCCCGTGAAATGATACCACGGGAGAATATTTACTGACATAGGAAAATGTTCCAGATACAGTGACTTGTGAGGGGAGAAACTAGGTTACAACATGCTTTATATAATCCTAGTTTGATAAAAATGAAAATTTAGCCCGGCTGGTATAGCTCAGTGGATTGAGCGCGGGCTGGGAACCAGAGGGTCCCGGTTTGATTCCCAGTTGGGGCACATGCCTGGGTTGCGGGCCAGGTCCCCGTGAGGGCCATGTGAGAGGCAACCATACATTGCTCTTTCTCCCTCCCTTCTCCTCTCTCTGAAAATAAATAAATAAAATCTTTAAAAAAAATGAAAATTTATATTTTCTAGCACTTACTTAGCAGGTATATTCCAAAAAGTTAGCAGTGGTCATCTCTGATTATTTTCCCTTCTTCTTGCTTATCTGTGTTTTCCAGATTTTCCATTATGAGCACACATTTCTTGGTAACAAAAAGAAAAGTTACTTAAGCATAGATTTTCCAGGTATTTATGAAGCTCTGCCAGAGCACAACAGTTTATTAATGATTTTGTGTGTGGGAACACAGAGCTTACATAAATCCTGGAAGACAGACCTAAATTGTCCACAGAGAACTACTGAGAAACCAGGCCCGTTCGGTCAGCAGGTCTCACACCCAGGAACGCTGGGGGGCATGCTTGTGCCTCGGAGGTCGTGCAGGGCCCGGGAGGCCTCGGTGATTCTGTGACAGGTAGTCACAGCTCCCACCTTTAAAACACGGGTTATGTATGTAACCAACTGTTATCAGAAATACATACCCATGAGAGCAGATTGCAAAAGTGCTCTCGAATAGCTTTTGTGAAGATATTTTAGTTTTTATTACAGTTGACATTCAATATTATTGTAGTGTCAAGCGTACGGCACAGTGGTTAGGCATTTATATACCCTACAGAGTGACTCTCTGGTAAGTGCACTGTCCGCCCAGCACCATGCACAGTTATTACGATGTTGCTGACTGTATTCTCCATGCCGTACTTTACATCCCGTGACTGTTTTGTAGCTGCCAATCTGTACTTCTGAATCCCTTCACCCTTTTCACCCAGCCCCCATTCCAACCATCTCAAATACTGTTTAATAATGATATTATCATCTATTTCAAGTGTATTCCACAAAAATGCACTTCTGAAACCTCCCAGCTAGAACTTATTTAACGAATATTGCTGGGTGTGTGCCTGAGGCACGCCCTGTGCCACGTGCTGGGGCAGAGTGGAGCACGAAGCAGGCGTGACTCTTGCTGGTGGAGCTCAGCACGTTGTCACCCACCTCTCACTCCCTGTCTCTTCTGTCACTCCTTTGCTGGCATCTGGCACATTCCTGTGAGCTTTGCTGTCCCCCCTCTGCTCTCCTTTCATCTAGGTCCAGGGCGTGCTCACTTGGTTCAGTTAAAATGATCTCTCCGAGCCCTGTCTGGCGTGGTTGGTTGGAGCATCATCCTGTAACCGCAGGGTCACCGGTTTGATTCCTGGTGTTTTTCTCTCACATCAGTGTTTTTCTCTCTGTCCCTTCCCATCTTGAGTAAGAATAAAATAAACCTTTAAAATGAAGATCTCTTTAATTGGTGATTAACCTTCATGTCAGAGTGAACCACTCTGTAAATATCTTTGTGGTTTTCTTCTTATATCCGTTCAAAGTGTTAAGTTTTGGGCTGCCATAACAAAACACCAGACTGGGGGTTTAAACAACAGACATTTATCGTCTCCCAGTTCTGGAGGCTGGAAATCCAAAATAAAGGTCCGGCAGGTTTGGTTTCTGGTGAGAACCCTTCCTGGCTCTTGGACAGCTGCTTTCTTTCAGGGTTCATGGGGGGGGGAGACAGGGAGAGCCGAACGGGGGAGAGCAACTTCTCCAGTGTCTCTTCCTGTTTTTATAAGGGCACTAATCTCATAGCATCCCCCTCAATATATTGGCAGTTAGGGCTTCGACATATGAATTTTGTGGGAAACAGAAACATTCAGTCTATAATAGTCACCTCTTGATAATCAGGTTGAAGTCTAAAATCTGAAAAACTAAAGGAGTCCTGTACCTATTTACGTATCATAACTTGTGCACACATGTAATATTTTAGGAATACTGCCAACGTACACATACATATACAATTAAACATGGCATATAAAACTGACATATTTTAATCGCAACGTCATAGGACAAAGATTCCCCAACCTTCTCAGTTCACAGGCCCCTTCAGTGCCCCAGTTCCATTGACTAAGTAGTTAGGTCCAAGCAATAGTATTCAGCAGCCATTGAAAAAATACGGACATAGATTGAAAGGAAAATTTATACTTTTTATTCTTAAATAACCAAAATTACAGATAAAATGTTTGGGCCTGTTGGGCTGTGCGTGACTTCTTAAGCCTTGGAGTCGGATGGGATGCTGCCACCCTCATTTCCTGTCTCATTTCCTGTTCGTTTTTATGTGGTACTTGCTCTTTATCCAGGCGCCTGGCAACAGCCTGGCTTTGCCGAGATGCCACACCATCGGAGGAGTGCGGCTCTCTAGTGAGGGCGCTGAGGACGGACTCGCGTCACAGCTCACAGGGTGTCTGACACGTGCCAAGTGTCTCTCAAAAATGACCTGTGAATTTGCTCTTGTGCTCTACGGTGTCTGAGTGCGCAGTTTGAGAGCATTATTAATTAGGGATTTTTCGCGTATGATCACTAATTCCATAACTGAGCGCAAACTGGCCTTATTCTTAGATTTGTTCATCTAGGACGGTTGAGCAAGACACACTGACCTGGCCCTTTAAAGATGCTGAATGAGTCTTAAACTGCAGGGTGTTATTAAAGTTCATGGAGAAAAAATTTTAATTCCCATTTCACTACCCTCTTCCCTTTGGCAACTGTCTGCTTGTTCTAATACTGTGTCTATGGGTCTGTACCTGTTTTGTTTTGTTTATTCATTTGTTTTGTTCTTTTTTGAGATTCTGCGTACAGTATTTGTCTTCCTCTGTCTGACTTATTTTAGTTACCGTACTACCCTCTAGGTCCATCCGCGTTGTCGCAAATGGTAAGGTCAGACATTATTAATTCTGTTTTACTGTTGAATAACATTCCATTGTATGTGTGTACCGCGGCTTCTTCATCTTTCACCTCCTGACGGACCTCCAGGTTGCTCCCATATGTTGGTTCTTACTGGTAACGCTGCAGCGAACAGAGGGTACATTTTACCTGTTTGAAACAGGTAACAGTGTAAGACATTTTGAAAATAAGAGGTGAGATAAAAGATTTAAAATAAAAGATGTGAAAATCGACAACTACAGACGTAAAAGCTAAGTATGAAAGAGAGAAGGATGTAAAAAATAGTTGTTTTTAAAGCATCAAAACGAAGAATTTTTAAAAGTCCTCAAAAGAGAAAATAATGCAAATTAAAATAAAAGAAACAAGAGGGAAGCTAGAAACAAAAAGTCCAAAAGGGAAACAAACCGGCTGAAATGTTTGAGGGGGGCGGAGCTTCCACTTCCAGGGCGTGGCGTGTGGTGCCTGACCTCCAGCAGCAGTCCCGGCAGGGTGGCCAGCGGGCATTTGGGTCCTGTGCCACATGCAGTACATTGAGCCTGTCTGATACGAAGTTGGGCTAGTTGAGCATGTGCAAATTGGGAACCTTCAAATGTTTGCCACAGGAGGCTACTGCGTTTGAGAAACATTAAACTAACAGGACAGG